>VWYP01032463.1:0-11184 GCA_013400435.1 Pycnonotus jocosus
CGGCTTCCCCCGACGTTAATCCGCCGCTTCCCCCGGCCGCAGTAAACAGGTCACGGCAGCGGCCCCGGCCGCGGCCCGTCGCTCATCCCGGCGCCTTTAATTAATATAATTAACGTCGTTTCCCGCGCCCGCCGCCCCGCTGGGCGTGCTGTGGGGTCCCCATACTCCTCCCGCGTCCCCCCCTGCGCTTCCAACTTTCCATTTCTTTGGAAGAAGCCATTTAGGAAAAAAAATAAATTAAAAAAAGCCCCGAACCGCTGGAAACGCGGGAGCGGCGCACGTGCGCGGCGGGGCCACGCGCTGCCCCCGCCGCCTCCCCGGCCCAGAGCGGGGCACCGGAGCATCGCTCCCCGGTTTCACACTGGGAAAACCGGCGCCTGCTTCTCCCCAAGAGTAAAGTCCTGAGACGTTCGCTTTCTCTGACCTGGCGCACGTGGGTTTTTTTGGGGGAAAAACTGCCCAAAATTGTTGATTTAGCCCACCCAGTGGTGTTTGCGGGTGGCCTCCTCTCGCTGCCAGCGTGCAGCTGCCGGGGACGAAGCTGGGAACCTCCCTCTCTCCCCAGCAGCTTTGCCTTAAAATTCGGTGTCTGTATGGAATAATGGTAGTCTTTTAATGAAAAAATAAAGTAATAGTGGGAAGCTGGCCTCGTGCTGTTTGGGGTCTGCAACACTCCCAAAATTTTGGTAGTGTGTGGGGAAAGGGAAGAGTCACCTTGTGCCTGTCCTTTACCAAGTGGATATTCCACTCTAGATAAAATAATTTAAAATTAATTGGCTGCTTCTTATTGCTGCTTCTCCAGGTATGCAACCTGTATTGATTATCGAGTGGCTTGGGCACAAGGAAATTATTTATTTGGGCTCAGTTAACCTCCAGGACTCTCCGGCAAAATAATCTGGAGTCAGAAGGTTTTAGGTTCAGAGAGAAACTGGTTTTATGAGTTTGATTATGCACAGTTAAATGATGAGACCTGAGGAGAAGTCGGCAGTTTGCCGTGATGCATCCTGGCTGCAGTGGGGAGCTGTACCATTGTACTCCATCAATGAAGTTTTGGGGTCAAGTGGCAATTTTTGCAGAGTTTAGCGCATGCTTAGAGGGAAGGGAAACTGCTGCATAATTTTTAAATTAGGTGGGTGTTGGTGATTTCAGGGCAGAAGTCTGGTCTGATTTTAAATGAAGCCCCACTGCCCAGTCCCTGAGGTGGGGTTCAGGTGAGTGTGGGAGTTTGCTGCTGTGACACCCACACGTGCCTCGCCGGCCTCTTTGCAGGTGACGGAGTTGGTGCTCGATAACTGCCGGTCCAGCAACGGGGAAATCGAAGGGCTCAATGACTCATTTAAGGAGCTCCAGTTTCTCAGCATGGCCAACGTTGAGCTGACGTCACTGGCCAAACTGCCCACGTTGAGTAAGCTCCGGAAGGTGGGTATCTCCTGGATGGCAGAGTCAGGGGTGATGAGCCATGGTTGGACTTGTGAGGTGCTGCAGGTGCTTCGTGGGCCTCTGAAATGTATTTGTTTTGGCTGTCTCGAGTTAATTATGGCAAGTTGGGCTTGGTCGGTGATTCTTGGGGCAGTAACTGCTATGCCTTGCTGAGCAGGGTGCCTTGGTAGGAGGCCCTTGGGTCACTCATTGCTGGCAGTGAACTCCAGTCCTGGTGTCTTAAAACTGAGGTGCCCAAACCCATGAGAATTTAAGGAACATTTTGTAGTTCTCAATTTAAAGGAACTTTTTGATAGCCAAAGCTTGTTACCTTGGGGGACTCTTCAAAAGTGATTACATTCTTAAAGGGAGAACAATTAACAATGATGCAGCTGAGTCTAAGGCTGAAAATCTAATTGTTCATTCCTTTTTTTTTTTTTTTTTTACAATAGCTGGAGTTGAGCGACAATGTCATTTCTGGAGGCCTGGAGGTCCTTGCAGAGAGATGTCCTAATCTCACATATCTAAATCTAAGTGGCAACAAAATCAAAGATCTTGGCACTGTGGAAGCTCTTGTGAGTATGAAGTGGGAGGGGCTCTGGGGAGCTGTAATAATACTATTTTTTTATCAAGAACCCTTAATATTTTTGCAACGGATTGGTACAGATATTCATCAGTCTTGTGGTTGGTGCCATGGTTATAGGACAGCATGTGTAACCTCACTGCTGGAAAATGTGTCAGGGATGGGATGTCCCAAATCAGAGATGGTTGGGCTTGTTTTGTCCTTGAAGAAAAGGTGGCCAAGGTGTGTCCTGCTGATTCCCCTGGGCTTGTTTGTTAAGGTGTGTTTGTCTGATGAGTTTACATTAAACTGTGAAGTGACTCAGGTGCAGATGTGATATAGCCAAGAGTAGGACAGTGAAGCAGAGGAGGGAGCTGCCAGTGGTGATCCATTCACCCATTTTTCTGGATGATTGAGGTTTCTGTCCAAAACTGGGCTCTGGGCACATAACCCAGCCTCCAAGGTGTGGGGGAGTCTGGGGGTTTGGGAACTGCATGGGAGTTTTTACAAACAAGTGCCTTCATTGGGGATCTGGCCACTGCCAGCAACTTGGACTGAACTTTGAGGGAGAAAATTCTGACTAGAAATGAGGGATGAAGAGAAAGTAAATTCTGTTATACTTGGGCTGTGACCCTGCTATATCTGGGAGCACCACAGGGCAAAAAAAACCCCTTTTCATTTATTTTCAGCAAAATCTAAAGAATTTGAAGAGCCTTGACCTGTTCAACTGTGAGATTACAAACCTGGAGGACTACAGGGACAGCATCTTTGAGCTGCTCCAGCAGATCACATACCTGGATGGGTTTGATCAGGAGGACAACGAGGCGCCAGACTCAGAAGACGATGATGATGGTAACTTATGAAACAAACTGGGGGTAGGAATGGGATGCAGGAATGAAGTTCTCCATGTAGCACCAGTTCTTCCTGGGCACACAAGTGCAATTCTGCTCGTGTTCCTGAAGAGCAGAGTCCAGAGCATGCTTGGTATTAATGCACTGATACAGAGCAAAAACTCCCATCAGAGAATTCCAGTCCTGCAGAAGCTGCCTGGGCTTCAGGGAATTGGACTAAAGATACTTTTGCAAAGACACAAATATTCTCAGAGTTGTTGCCAGTAGTAAAGCCCTTCGTGCCACTGAGTGATACAGAGCAAGGGGGCACACACACTCTTTAGAATAAAAAATTAAAATTTCACAGGGTTTGGTAATGGCTGCAGCCCCCTGCTTCAATGTAATACAAATTTTAGTTCCAAAAACACACCTAATTCCTTTTGGTCCCTACATGGTTGCAGTCCTTAAGGGGGCTTTTATGGCTCTCAGCCCCTTCTGCTGGCAGGGGTTTGATTTGTAGTTGCTTCAGACATCGAGAGTTTTTCCTGAAGCTTGTGATGGAAAAACACTAGGAGTCTTTCTTAGAGAAAAAATGACAACATTTATCTTGGTTACAGTTATGGTAATTTCCCATGTGTTCCTGGATTTAGGGGAAAAAAAAAAAGTTCCCAAATCATTAAGGAAAAAAACTATTAGAGCCAGCCCATCCTGCTATACTCAGAGAGGAGTGAATGGAACTGAACTTCTGGTCTATATGTGTGTCCTTCACTGCAGAAGGGGATGAAGATGATGATGATGATGAGAATGAAGCTGGGCCTCCAGGAGAATATGAAGAGGAGGATGATGAAGATGATGGAGCTTCAGATTTGGGGGAAGGTGAAGAAGAGGAGGAAGTTGGTCTTTCATACCTGATGAAAGAAGAAATTCAGGTAAAGTTCGTAAATTCTGCCAAATGCAGGAAGCAAAGAGAAGTTCCTGTGGGGTTCTGTGGTTACGGAAAACAGTTCTGGTACAGTTCCCAGAGTACAGAAAACAGCCACCTTTCAGAAGGTGATGAGTAGAGTTCTTGTAGCTATAAACTGGTCACACAAATTACAGGACAGCAGTAAAGCCCTGGGTCCTGGTCAGGGACGGGGTCTCTTTGGGAGAACATACCTGGTGTGGGGTTTGTGTGTGAGGCTGCACCCCTCGTAGAGATTGAAGGCCCCTGTGGTTCTTTGATAAGAATTTGCTTCAGTCAGGGAGTTAATGTGGAGTGGGTTCAATTCCAATATTCCAGTATCAGAGGCCTGTTTCCCCATTTTGACTTGTCACACACCCCTGTGTACAAAATCCCACCAAGCAGAGGGATATAAAAACAAGACATGAGTTTGTCAAATTCTCTGGAGCTGATTGTTAATTCATTTACATTTCTCATCTGTCAGCTTTAGAACAAGACAAAAAAAAAAGCCAACACAACAACTTACTCAGTTTCACAGTAGCTTGAGAAGAGGATATTGTTGTGCACCTTTTCCTCCAGGCCCTTACTGACTGTGGGTTCAAAGGCAATCTAGAGCTGCTGGCATCTCTTTCACAGTTAATTTTCAATAACCTTGAGCTGGCTTAAGGCTGTGAACAGTGGGGAGAAGCAAAGAAGTGAGCCTCTGGGGCTGACTGATGCCCTGGTGGGGAAAGTGCAGGGAGTTCCTGGATTTCTGTTTGGGATCATTGTGGAAGCAAGACTTCAATAAACAGCAATTGTAAAAATGTCTCCCAATTTTTGTACAGGATGAAGAGGATGATGATGACTACGTTGAAGGAGGTGATGAGGAGGAGGAAGGTAAGTGCTCAGGTCTTCAAGTTGTGACTGAAACAATCAATTCTCTATAATTTGTCTTTGTGGGTTTGAGACATGCACGTTAACACAAAAAACAAAAGTAAAATGAGGAAGAAATCTGAAAGGAAAGACACTATCTTCTGCATGGTTGGAAATTGTTTCTGATGTGGAGAGGAGTGGGGCTCTGCAGTGCATCTTATTGTTTATATACATTGAAAATATTCCTCAAGTGCACCAGAATCTCTGCTGGCAAAACTTGGCAGACAGGAGCAGCTGGATCTTTCCCTTATCCAGCAGAAAGTGGCTTCTCCATAAGCAATTCTGCTACAAGGGACAAAGTTTTGTATGTAAGAAAGGGCTGGAGTATTTTTTAATAAGTTTTTTTCATTAAAAATTCCACATCTCTTTAAAGACAAATCCTGGAATTTCTCCCATTGAGCTCCCATCTCCTCCAGATGCTGGGCTCGGTGGAGCAGGTTTGGGAGCTGGGTTTTCCACTTGCAAAAATGGTATTTCTGAAGGAGCAGTGTGAATTCTTCACTTTATACAAATGCAGCCCTGGAGTCAGGATGGGCCACTGGGCAGGGAATGACTGCTGGGGAATTCCTGGACTGGATGGGGCAGCACTGCACTGCGGGCTCCCACCACCAGAGCGCACAGCACACCACCCGAACCCGGCCCTTTGCTACGGAAGAACTCGGGGATGATGTGCAGGATCCTGGTGCTGCTCACCCAGGGATGTTCTGTCAGGAACACGAGTGCACCACACACGCTCCCCATCCCCTGTAAGGGCAGAGCATAATGGGCTGTGTGCTTCCCTCTCTCCTTAGCAGAGGGCGTCCGAGGGGAGAAGAGGAAACGAGAGCCCGAGGATGAAGGCGAGGAAGAGGAGGATTAATTTGCAGGACCAGACTCTCCAGTTACGGAAGACGCAATAGTGATTATGCAGCTCTGTATGTCCATGTACCATAGATGTCCTGACAGGAATCCTATGTTAACTTTTTATAGCAGAAGTGTGGTTTTACTATTCCTGCCCCTTTTATCATTCCAGATAAGCTCTGATAGCCCATAGGGAACCTTCTGTAGAGAACAATTTTCAGCCCTATAATCACTGAAGCCATTGGCAAATTCCTCCCCACCAGACTTTTCTTTGGAGCTCTTTAATTTCATACAATCTTGTGTGTTGGTCATTGTTAGCCCTGAATCCAGCCCCATGCCCCATAGGTTTAATATTGGGAGGTTTTCATTCAGGATTTTAAAGCTTTTATGCTTAAAAAGCTGAATTGAAAAATGCTCTACAGCAAATTCCTCATTCTCTTAAATCAGTTGACCCTAGGCCAAGTTTTCCATGGATTCAACTGGAAACCCCCAACATCCGTGACACCCATGTTTCAGTTCTTTAAAAGGTGACTCCTGTGATTTTTTTTTTTTAAGGCTCCTTTCTATTTTGGGTGTTCCAGGGTAAAGCCTCACTGGGTTTCAGAAGATGTTTTTGTTTTCCTGCTTGCTCCAATGTTCAGTGTTTGGAGTATTCACTAGATTCTTTCAAGGGTGTATTTTGGCCAACAGAAAGAGTTGTGATCCTTAAAGGGTTGCAATCCATAAATTTACTCCCAAATCCATTGTCACTGCAGGTATTAACAAAGCAATTAATGTGTAGTTTTAAACCTTTCTGCTAGAAATCTTTGTTAAACCTTCACTCACTTTGCTCTTGCATTGTCATTCTGGGAATTCTGCACCACTCATGGCTATAAAATGTATAAAATAGATGAAATATGCATTTCTGATGCAGAAGTGAACGGGTAACTCCTCCAAGTGTGTTGTTTTCCATCTCCCCAGCTTTTCTAGAACTGTTGAAGGGAAGGATGAATCCAAGTTGGCCCTTCTCTGCACGTCACCTCTTAAACTGTTCAAATCTGGCTCCAGGCAAAACTCTCAGTTTGTGTATAACAGTTGGGAATATTTGGGGGTTTACATTGAGTGGCTGCAGGGATGCATCAGGAGCAAGCATAGGGGATGTGCAGAGAAGCTTTTTTTCTAGCAGCCTTTATAAACCCTTATCTGCCCCAGTGTATCATCTTCTCCATTGGAAACAAATTTTGACTTCCAGCATTCCTCCTTCAGGCGTGATCTGGGTTTCACGCAGTGTGGTATCACACTGACTGACATTGTCTCACACAGGTCCTGAACCAAATATCACACACAGCTTTATTCCAGAGACTTATTTTTCTATCTGTCCTGGCTGTCAATAGCTGCCAGAAACTGGGGAGAGCATGTGGGTGGGAGGAGGGAGATTCCTGGACCTGAGCGAGTCAGTCCCTCATCACCTGGTTCCCTGTTGGATGTTCCTTAGGAATTTCACACACTAGTTCAGCGTGACCTCCAGCTCTTCGGTGGAGTTTAGATCGTGCAGGGTTGAAGTTCTTCAAAGCCCCTACTCTCTGTGTGGTTTTTTCCCCCCCAACTAGAGCCTTAACTCTGGGTTCCTCCTGTAGCTGTGTAGCGGGGCCGAACCTTCCCAGCCTCAAAGTGGAGTCTGGCAGGCGGTGATACACTTGGGAACAACTGACTCCTTGGGCTTTGTGATTTTGAAGCAGTATCTCTAAAGACACTAGAAAAGCCGTGGTGAAACTTCCTTTGCAGCCACAACCAAGTCCTGTGTTTGTGATGAGTCCTGGGGTGGGTCAGTGCACAGTTGTCATGTCCTGAAGGCTCTGGGTGAGGCACTCACTTCGTGCTCAGCTTCAAGAGAAAAAGTGTTTCCCCATCCTTTTGCTTATTGTCTTTAGATTGAAACTTGTTATTTATAAATGTGTACGTTAGAGCACCTCCATGTCAAGGTTTTACTTAACTGTCTGTTCCTGATGCAGATAAAATTAGTTTTAAATGGAAAAAAAAAAAAGAGTCTATTTTGATGGATTAAAAATAATGTGGATAGCGGGCTTGTTTGGATAAGCGAGTCCAGCTCCTGAGACCAGACAGACTGAGCTCTGAGGGGTGACAGCCCTTCCCTAGGCCAGACTTCCCACTTCCCAAACACCCGCAGTGCCGTGCGTCAGCCACCACGTGGAACCTGAGCCCCTCACGAACCCAAGAATCTGTTTGTCCCAGTGTCACCAATCCCCGGTCCCGTGTCCTCCGCTCGGCATGCAGCAGCAGCGTTTTTTAATGAGGAATTCAGAGCCTCCAGATAACTTTTGAAACTTTTTTGCTTGGTGGGTGGTCTTTTCATGCAAATACGTCAGGGTGGGTTTTATATTTTGTAGAGGTTTTGTCCTATTTTAATGCTCTTTGTATGGCAGTCTGTATATAGTGTGGTTTGGTTCCTTCTCCGACTCTTTCCTGAAACTTTGGAGTAACTGATTTTGTGCAACTGTGTTTTGAATAAAGCCATGACAGTGTTAAATTAAAGACAAAAGCCCTGCAGCACTCTCCTGGTAACTTTTAGTTGTAACAAAACATGTTTCCTCCCCATGTGTGCTGTAAATTTTAAATTAAAAAGTTTTCAAACCGAATTATTTCAAATAAATTGAGACTATTGTATTGGATTACTTCTCGGGGTATGTCCACCTGTGGAGAATAGGATGTTTCTCAAGGAACGGAGTAAGGGAATTTTCCTTCCAGATGTGTTTATAAATGGGGTGGAAATCTGCAGAATGGTGTGTTTCTGGGGATGGAATTTGGACTTGGTAACACTGGAACAGTTGTGCAATGATGTTCTGTAAAACCTGAATCGTTCCCTGAGTGTTTCCAGGTGAGTTTAACACAGGTGTCGTGGAAATACGAGTCTGGGTGAGTCTCAAGATTTGCTTATCACAGATCCTCTCTTGTGCCCAGCAGCCTGAGCCAACTCTGGTGCTGAAATACTCCTCACACAAGAACAATGTTTAAAAAAAACCCTGCTGCTCCTCCCAAACTGGAGAGAGCATTGTTTTATCTTGGGATTAGTCCAGCATTCCTGGCAAAAATCCCTTGGATGCACTTGAGAAAGCCCTTGGCAAACAGGCTTTTCTGCTGCTGGATGAGCAATTAGGCAAGAAATGGGTGGTGATTTTCTGGGATATTTATTTCATTTTAAAGGGTGGGGAAGAATTGCCATTGCAGCTGAAGCCCCATGCTGGTGCCCCTATCTTCTGCACCCATTTCCCACTGGATCTGGGGCCAAACAGGGAACCAGAGTTTCCGGATGACTTTGAACAGCTTAAATCCATCTTTTGGGGCTGCCGGTGGGTGAGGTAAAACCAGGCTGTCACACGGTGTTTTGATGGCAAAAGAGAGGAGAAAGCCCAAGTGGTGTGTGGGCACACCTTCAAAGCCAGGAAAAACTTGCTGTGTGGCTGCTGGGCTCCTCAGCTTGTCACGGCATGTGTGGAACTGGCCCTCCCTGCCCCAGCCTCTGGCTTACACAGCTCACTTGCTGCCACAACGCCAGGCACCTGTCGTTCCCAGGGTCTCGAGAATTGGGCAGGGACCAAAGGATGCGGCTGCTACCCGTGGTCCAGCAGCGCCCTAGGCTGCGGTCTGTCCCACTGGACAGCTCCCCCGCCCTCCATTTTGTTGCAGTGAGGGGAAGCATTACTCCGTCCTGCTCCTTCCTCCTCCTCCTCCTTCTCCCGGGGCTTTTGTCTTGTGATGCCCTTTCTTGCTCCGTTCCGGGCCCTTATCTCCCCCTCCCAGTGAGGCTGCTTCCTCTCCTCTTCCTTCCTCAGGGGTCGGGACGCCTTTCCCCCAACCCAAGCACCCGCCTGAGGGGGCCCCCGAGCGCGGGAAACCGCGGCCCACGGGGCTCCCCGGCTGCGGGCAGCAGGGGCCGGGCCGCGACCCCGCCGCTGATTGGCTGAGATTTGCCGCAGTTCCGCCCCCCCCGCCTTCCCGCCAGCTGCGCGCGCGCGGCGCCCCGCCCCTCAGGCCCTTCATGGCGGCGGAGGGGGGGAGGGGTTCTCCAAGTTCTCCATTTACCACCCCCAAACCGCCTCTGCTTCCCCCCTCCCNGTTGAGATTTGCCGCAGTTCCGCCCCTCCGCCTTCCCGCCAGCTGCGCGCGCGCGGCGCCCCGCCCCTCAGGCCCGTCATGGCGGCGGTGGGGGGGAGAATTCCTCTAAATTCCCCATTTACCACCCCAAAACAGCTTCTGCTTCCCCCCTCCACCCCCTGCCCGCCTTCGTGAGAGGCTTTTCCACTCACGTTATGTGAACTTCATTCCTGTGATGGAAAGCAACGTGGTTCAGAGTCCAAGCGGAGAGAAAAAGCCGAAAATGCAAACCGTGATCCCGAAGGTGCCTATCACCGTCATGTGAGGAAGGGTAAATTCAGCCGGGCTTTGATACAAATGCACCATGTGAAAATAGGAAGAAGTTCCTCATAAAATTCTTCAGGTTGCCTAGTTAAGCCTAGTAGCAAGGGAACTCCAAAGTGTGTGTTTCCAGGCAGCTCTTGCTGCCATGTAATTCCTAATGTCCCCCAAATTGCTTCTCCTTTCCCAGGGCTGTGTGGCATGTTTTAGGTTCATCTCCCCCTTTCTCAACTACATCCCTACATCCTATTGCCCATTTCTAGGTTAATTCAACCCACCCACATTACTGAAGAGATTTGGGGTTATTGTTGTGACCTAGGTACCTGTGTCAGGGCAGTGAAGCTCTGGGGCTCCTACAGGTCAGACTTTCAAAAAAGAGAGGGGTTTTTTTGGTATGAAATGTTACCAAGAACTACTAAAACTGTCTCTTGCCATTCCCACACATTCCATAATGACCAGTTAACCTTTTCACCCCTTATTCTTCCTCAAAGGAAATTAATATTAAAAACCTCATACTGCCAAGGATATAAACTCCGAGGATCTCTCTAAATGCCTAGACCGCAGGCAGCTCGCTTTCAGCTTTCCTCATCTATATTTTTATGTGAGAATGGGGAAGCCAGCATTCTCGTGGAATCCCCATGAATTCAGGAATTTGGCCTTGGAGAAAACTGTAAAGTCCTTTGAGCTGCATGATGGAGTAATGAGAAATCTCAGAATGAAAACTGCCCCATTTTCCAGCAAACAGAGCTGTTGTTGATTTTGGCAACAGAGCTGCTGTATGCTAAAAATACACCAGTTTCACTGGTCATACCCATTGCAAAGGTCTGAACCAAAGAACGAGATCTGAATTCATTAGATAAAAATTATGCTTGAATTATTTTTATCTGTTTCTGAGTCTCTTGGTTGTGCTGGGAGTTGCACTGTCACATTAGATGTGCACACTCGTGTTCTCCATTTGTTCATCGATCGACTGGCACAAATGGAGAATCAGGAATGCAGCTCCCCCGGGGTACCAAAATGCACGGGATAGGACAGAAGGAATCAGGGACAGCAGCTGCTTGAAGCAGGACATGGAAAATGTCCCTCTGCAGAGCCTGGGGCAGGGAAATTCCTGTTGCTACTGCTGTTGGGAGGTTTCTCACTGGAGTTAGAGTTTGGCCTCCTGAGGAACACTCTTCTGGTTGTGAATTTTTAAATTACAGTTTAGAGTATGCTTCGTAGTATGCTTGGTTCCTGCTTTGAGTGTCTCATTAAAAAAAAAAAAA
>VWYP01032463.1:18605-31327 GCA_013400435.1 Pycnonotus jocosus
AGGGTGGGTGGGCTCCTGTGTGCCGCATGCAGCCGGGGTTCCTCGCCCCACGGTCCTTATTTGGCTGGGAGCGGGAGCATTCCAGGGATTGGCTGTGCTGGGAAGGAGGCAGGGAGTGCAGGCACTGGAGCCGAGTGCCAGCTGACGAGCACAGCACACGCTTGCCCACTCCTCAGCATGTGTTGAGCAAATTGCAGCTATTTTTATAGGAGACGCTTTGCCTACATCTTAAGAATCCAGTCCCAATCCCGTCTCCCTGTAGTGTAATGGGAAATCCCCTTCCCAGCCCCCTTTTCCCTGTTCTGTGTGTGTTTTCAAGGCACAGTTGGGCAGAACCCAGAGTTCTTGGCCATTAGCAGGCTTCAGACTTCTCTGCTGTGCACTGCCCGGCCAGGGCGCTCTGTATTCCTGTAATGATCCAGTGTTTTGTCTCCAGACCCGACATAATTGCCACACTGGACAATACCAGCCCTTTCTGGGCATGGCAGACGGCTGCTCCACTGCTGGGTGAGCACGGCCCCTTTGTGCAGCATTATTCCCGCATGGATAGACTCGACCGGGGGGCGATGCACAAAGCCACGTCTGTGCTGCCCTTGGCTTTGCAGCTCCCTAGGGCTCCCTGCACCATGCCAGCAGCTTGGGGAATGCCACCGAGGGCAGGGGGCCGGCGGGAGGCAGCAGGGAAACAGAGGAGGAAAAACTGTGAGGGGTGAGCAGAGAGGCAAGATCCCCAAAACTGCCCTCAGGAGCTTCAGGGCCTCCCTGAAGAGAGCAGGGCAGGGCTGCCCAAGTGTGCCAGGGGTTGCTGCATCAGCAGCTGCTCATGGTGACCTTTCAGCCCTTCCTGGAGTGTGTGCTGGCTCTTCCAGAGGCCTCTGCTCAGAGCAGCATGGCAATGAGCATTCCAAAATCCAAGGAGAGTTGCTGGTGTGGGAGTCACAAACGCAGCACCTTGCTGACGCTACCTGGGATGCAGGTCACAAGGAAGGTGCAGTGGTTCCTTGCAAAAAACTTTGTGAAGCAATCCAGTTCATCGACATGGAAAGGCACGGAAAATTATCTCTGGAAGTATCACTGCAGTCTGGTTAAGCCAAACTCATTGAGAAAGGTTTGGGGTTTAGTTTTATTTTTCCTTTAATTTAAAAAATCTTGTCATCGCAGCCAGGAAAGGAAAGAGAAAACACCAACCACAACCAGGAAGTAACTCTGTAGGTTTAATATTTTCATGGACTATTTGCCTTGTAGGTAAGGGAATTAGGTTTCCTTCTACAAAACAAGGAACAGTTGGATGTTACCACGAGTGAACTTGTGAGACACAGCCACGTCCTGCTCGTGGGTGTGAAAGCTGAGCCAGCCCATGAGCCGAGGATCTGAGCTCTGCTCCGGGCTCAGCTTTCCTTCCAGCAGGGCTGATTCAGATCTTGGGCAGCCAAAGCAGAGCCCGCTGCTGTCTGACTGTGACACCTGAGAGAGCAAGGCAAACCTACCAAAACTGCCACTGGCTTGTGGCGTCTGGCTCCTGCACACACCCCCTGATTTTTCAGCTCAAAGAAAAGTAAAAAAAAAAAAAAGAGAAATGAAAATGGAAAAGCCCAACCCCCCCCCCAACTGCCTGTGTGGGCTGTTGAATCCAAGGCTTTGATCCTCTGGTTGCACAGAAGGGAAGACACATCACTGCTACCTCCCACTGCTCGGGGCCAAGGGGGTCTGTGAAGCATTCATGGCCTGACAGGATCAGGGTGGATATGGATTGTGTTGCTGCTGCCCTTCCGGAAGGCTCTGCATGCACCCCAAAATAACAGCTGCTAACCCCAAGCGTTCCAGAGGACGGGGCCAGGACAGAGCTCTGTGAACTGGTCCCAGCAAATGCCTCAATGGCCTGTGGAACACTGGAGACCAGCCTGGACTTCCCACATCTTCAGGAGAGTTCCTGGATAATGGGGACTTCCAGCCAGTGGTGGGCATGGACACTTTTTTGACCTTTTAATGTCATATATTTCTGAGAGGGAATAGGGCAGGTGTCTCAGTGAGAGATGTAATTTGGGGCACAGCCCAGACATGAGAGCAGCAATGCCAGGGCTCATCCAGCTCCACCCCATGGGATACTCCAGGCAGACCTGGGCAGTTCCTGGGAACCAGTGCTCTCTCCTGTCCTTGGAGCATGACAGGAGCTGGGGCCTGCAGTGCAAAGGGAGCTCTTACAAAGGAGGTATAAACTGCAACTGATTTATTGGAACACTGGGTTGATTCATCAGGGGATGCGATGGAGGAAAGGAAGGGTCCAAGCTTTGAGAAGCAAATTTGGGTGAGAACAGGCACCTTTTCACTCTTTTGAACACTGCAAATAATAATAATAATAATTAAAAAAAAGACCAGATGGCCGCCCTCCCCAGTCCCTCCCTCCCATCCCAAAGCTTGCCTTCACATCATGCTCTTCCTAAACTGCGACTGTGAGCTCTGTTTGGGCTTCGAGTCTGACTGCTGCAGCTCAAACTGTTTGTACAGGTCCCTCAGCTCTTTGATCTCCTGCAGCACCCTCTTGGCTTGGCTCCAGGTGGAGGAAGCCTCCCCCAGCAGCCTCTCAGATTCCTGCAGTATCCTTTCAGAGTCCGACTTGGAAGATGATGAGGAAGAAGAGGTGGTGGTGATGGTGGTGCTGGTGTTGGAGTCCTTGGTCTTTCTCTTGCCTTCCCCGTAGCCCTTCACCTCTGTCAGCAGTTCCTGAGTTTTTTCCAGTTTCAGTGCAACCAGTTCCTGTATCCGGGACAGCTGCTCCGGCTCTGCCGAGGCAAAATGAGCCTCCAGCCCCTTCCTCAGCACTGCCCGGTGCGTGGAAGAGTCCCGCCGGGACAGGATTTCTTCCATGGAGGCACATTTATTCTTTTCTGAGTGCGAGAGCTTTTTGGGGACCTGCGGTGTGTACATGGTCCCTTTGTCAAAGGAGTCCTTGCGCTGCCCAGCTCTGTCCCACGAGGTCACCTCCTGTCGCGGGAGGCTCCCCGTCCGCCCTTTCTCCGATGCCTTGGTGTTCTCCGAGTCCGAGCGGCGCCGCCCAGCAGTGAGGTGTGCCACGGACTTGTCCAGATCCACCCGGAAACTCTCCTCGCAGGTGCCGTGATCCTCCGGAGAGGCGTCTTCCTCCTGGATCAGGTCAAGGGTCAGCATTCCGTCGGAGGTTGAGGTAGATGCCTGGAGGAGCAGAAAGCAGAGCTGAGTTGGCACCAGAACGGCTGCCCCTGCTTCCAAGGGTCTCTGCACTGCGGATACACACTACAGGGAGGGAGCAGGAATGCTCCCTCACTCAGTGACAGAGCCTAGGGGTGGACTTTGCCAGAAGGTTTGCACAGTGCAGTGGTCCATGAGAAGAGAGGATGAGATGGCAACTCTCAGTTCAGGACGGAGCTCCAACANGGGGGTGAACTTCACCAGAAGGTTTGCACAATGCAGTGGTCCACGAGAAGAGAGGATGAGAGCTGATGACCCAGAGCTGTCCTTATGGCAACTTTCAGTTCAGGACGGAGCTCCAACACCAGCTCTCCTTGCACTTACTTACAAATGGAACACTTCCAGGGAATTTCACCCAAGCAGGTGTCTGGGAGATTGGTTGTACCTACCACAGCCATGAGGTGACCCCGCGTGGGAGGGCGCCGGGAGTGCTGGATCTTGGCTCTGTCACGCGTCGGGTGGGCAAGGAAACTGTCCTCTTCAACGGTGACCTGCAGGGTGACACAGGCTGTAAGCACGGAACACGAGCCATTCCCAGCTCCTGGAATTCTAAGCAGGAGGAGACTGGCAGGGAATGGGGTGTGGGAGTCCAGTCTTAGAAGTGACCCAGTGTTTGCCTAGTTTCTCCCCTCTGTTCCGTGATGGAATTACATCTGCTCAAGTCATTCCTGGCAACTGAACCTGTGGGCAAAGACTCCCATGACAGACTCTCCTGGAAGCCATCTCTCCTGGTGTTTGCTGTGCTGTTTCCTGCTCTAGAGCCTCTCCCATAGTCTGACCTTGGTTTTCCTTCACTACATGCTCTGTGCTGCCATCCAGGAGAGGAAAGAGCCTCCTGGCAGTGCCATGGCACTGTGGGAAGCTGAGTGTGAATGGGAGACTTGAAACAGGTCTCAGCTGAGAAAGGGTTGCCATGAAACATTAATGTGAGAGTCAGCCCTGGAGTGAAGGCACAGCCTGCTCCAGGTAGGTTCTCCTTCACACTGAAGGAAACTGTGGGAATGCTCACCCTGGCCTGTCTCTGCCAGCCCCTCTGGTGTTCTGAGTTACACCCTGTGTCCCCAGGAGGAGGCTGAACTGGGGCTGCCCAGTAGTTTTTCCTGGCAGAAGCTGCTTTGTATCACTGGGATTTTCACACTCCCCTTGAGGAGCGGGAGGAGCTCTGCTGGAGACACTTTGTGGGATGTGTCCCCAAGACGGGGCTGTTCCCAGCAGTCTCAAACCTTCACCTGGGCTAAGACACAGGAGCTGGGGCTCAGCCTGAATCCCGCTCACCTCGTCCAAGATCCGGTTTTTAGCACGTGTGATTGCAGAGTTGAGGGCGTTAATCCAGGACTCTTTCTCTTCTGGACTCACAGCCAGGAAGATCAGATTTGGTGCCTAAAAAAGACGGAATTCAGGTCAGAACTCACACAGAGACAGGCCCTGGACAGTGTGAGGCCTACAGCCTCTACAGAAAAGGCAAAACAGAGCTGAACCTCAAGCCCTGTTTGCCCCCCACAGCAAACCCCACGACCATCAATATCCTTCCCTTCCCTGCATCCCCCAGGACCTCCACATCTCTGCCCACCCCTGTAGCCAGTGGCTCTTGGGCTGGCTGCATCTGGGCAAGCCTCACATACCGTGTTTCCAGGCTGCCTGGAGTGGGCGAGGGTAAATTTGCTGTGGTTCTTTTTACTTCTACTTTTGGACTTCCGGAGCTCTTCACATTTCTCATAGTCACTCAGGTCAAACGATTCCTGTATATTTTTTTCATCTTTTACCTGCAAAACAGCAAGAAAATTAGGGCTTTGCAGATGTCAGACTCTACTGCTTCAGCCAGCAGAATTTCAACATGAGGGTTTTGACTTGTCTCTCCTGGAATAAGGGGACATATTTAAAAGCATAGCAAGAAAATCACACTTTGCCAGGTCCGTCCCTGCCTCTTCTACCCCCAGAGTTACTGAACGTGCCAGGCTGAACAGTCATGCAGGTGTGATCAGACACAGCGTTCCAGTTTGTGGACCCTCAAAATGTGCAGGATTTACTCCAGCCACAAGGAGAGGGCCCTGTGTGCTGGAAGGGGGCTAGGGTGGAGGTGGGAGGTACAGGAGAAGGTGGACTCTTGTCTCTGGTTCAAAGGGACAATTATTCTCTGTAGACAGCAGAGCAAGAGGTGGAGTGATAAGGATTAGCACTTCCTATTTTTTACCCTGTGCTGGCAGCTGGCTTCGGGGGAAGCACGGGTGGGCCCCGAGTGTGGACATGATGCTGAGCCCCAGCCCTACAAGAGGGCTGTGGGTAGAACCCACCAGCCAGGGCAGGGGCTGCTAGGCTGTCATGAGGCTCTCAGTGTCCTTTAAAGAGTCCTTGAGTGACCGCTTGACAAGATCTCCCATTTTCCAGGTGTGTTCCCCAACACTGCACTGCTGCAGTGTGACAGGTATGTGGGGATGGATCAGTGTCACAGATTAAAGATGGAGCTTGCACAGGGTCATCACTGAGGCTGTGGCTGCACTGGGGGACAGGCAGGGATCTAGGGGCACATAGGGGTCTGAATGCTGACCCCTGATGGTGTCCCTCAGGGAAACTTGGAGCAAAGGGGAAATGGCAAAGCTGTCTGAACCCTTCCTGTTCATCACTCTCCTAATGCACCATCCTCAACCCCACTCCTGCAAGCAGGGAAGCTCTGCTCTTCCATGGTAAACACAAGGAATTAGGAAACTGGGGTGGGAGACAACTGGGGTGTGCATGTCCATTACAGACACTGCAGCAGGATCAAATCCACGTCCATCTGCTTAATCTGACTGCAGCCAGTCATGCCAGGCTGCGTCAGTGGCAGTGGAGGGCGAACTCCTCAGGTGCTGGGAAGGCAGATGGTGGTGAGGTCTGAGCCCTTGGATTTCCTGAAAGGACTCCACCCCATTTCCTACATTTCCTCCACAGTTTTGGGAAGCACTGAAGGGAACTCCCCATGATTCTTCCATAGAATTTAATCAAAGAGGGTGACTAAACCAGCTTCCTAACCAGGGGCATGGATAAGCTGACCATCTGGCCCTGCCTCATGACAGCAGTTCCCCTCTATCCTTCATCCTTGTGCTCCTTAATGTGTCCCAGGATCCACAGGACAATCACCGGCACTGCCATACCTGATGGTTCCTGCTTGTGACACATCCCCTGTGTCTGCGTGTGATAACAGCGACTGTCTGGCTGCACATCCTCCCTACGCGCTGTTAATCGGCTTTGATCTCTTCCCACTCCCATCCTACAATCCACCTCTTTCCAAGAATCTCAGCTGAATCGTGCCCGACTCATTTGCAGCAGGAAAAGCCGATCCCCCTCCGAGCCCCCAGCTGTGCTCTGTGGCTGAGACCAGAGCCCTTGCTCCAGATGTTTGCTCATGTGGGTCACTGGGGCTTCCCCAGCCCTCCCCTTCCTCTGCAGAGCTCGAACAGCTGGGACTCAACCTCCTTCCTCCAGGAGTATCCCCAGGAGGCTGCAGGACAGAGCAGGTGTCTTTGGTTCAGACAAACACCCTGCAGGTGCAGCTTGTCCTTTAACCGCCTCCAAATGACAAGAGCCAGGGCTCTGACACTGCACTGGACCATGCTGAGGGGATCCTGCCCCTGTGTGTGACCTGTTAGAAAACGCTTAGAACTGGGAAGGAGCAACATCCACAATGGGATTCCTGGGGGAAGAGTGTCAGCAGCAGCCTGGAGTAGGTGGCTGTGGTGGCAGAGAAATTCCAGGGGGCACAGGAAGGACAGTAGGTATCTCACAAGAGACATGGCCAGCTGAGCCCCCTCTCATGCTCATGTAACAGAGCATTCAGTGTGTAGAGAGAGAAACTAGACAGAAGGAAGGTGAAAGGCAACTCCAGAGGCACTTGCCAGCTCTTTTGTCCTATGTGGGAGGCTCCTGAGGCCAAAAGGAGGGAAGTGGAGGCATGAGAGGCACTCAGAGCAGCCTTGGAGGTAGGAGAGGCCGAGGACAGTCATGCAGGCCATTGTGCATGAAAACAGAACAGCCCCTGAGGAGCCACAGACCCTCTGGGACCATGTGGCCAACAGAGCTGAAATCCCAGTCACTGTGTTAATTGCAGGTGGGTGACAAACCTCCAGGGCGTCACCTCCTCCACATTCTCAGTGAGATAGGGGCCCTACAAATCAAAACTTCCAGGCTTCTCCAAAGAGGACTTGGCTGGATGTATCCCAGCACCCGAGCAGTGCCCAGGAGGAAGTGGCCCCTGGTATCAGTTCTCAGTAGGAAGGGATGAAGCAAGAGGTTGATGGTTGATTTTGGCAAAACCGCTCCCAGCTGGGAGGTTTCCAGCAGGTCTTTCCTTTGCCACAACTGCCAAGGGCTTAAGAATTGAGGGATCTCAGAGCCTCATAGGCAGGTGGGTCCTGCTCTCTCTGCCCTGTGGGGAGCTTGGGATTGGAAGGATTAAAGTGAATCAATCCCAGCAGGTGCTGCCCTGGCTGTCTGCTGGCATTTCTGTTGAGTTGTACCCATTCGAGGCAGGCAAAACAACCTTGCCCTGCAGTTCCACCTGGCTCCTACCTGTGGCCAGGTGCGGAAAGGGAAACTGAGGCACGGGAAAGGAATCAGAAACATCCCCTATCCCTACAGCAGGGAACATTTCTCTGCAGCCATGAGATCATGCAGCCCCGCACCCCTGGCAGCTGCCCCTGCTCGGGATGTCACTGCCTGTGCCAAGGCTGACATTGCTGACGCTGCTGGGATCCAAGGAGAGGAGCTGCATTCCTTGCACTCCTTCCCTCACAGCTGCTGCCCGCCCGGGTTGGCCCCAGGGGCGCCCTGCACTCCCTGTGCCCGGAGATGTGGGGGGCACGTAACGGGTCAGAACACCAACCCTGGCACCCAAATCCCCTGTCCAGAGGGTCACAGCTGTTTGTGCTTCCAAAGGTTTGCTCCCCATAAGGAAGGCTCATTGCAGCGTGCTGGCAGCAAGAGGGTGTCTGACCTGGGTTAATTAACCACCCTTGGGTGTCTCACTGCTGAGAGTTTGAATTTTCTCATCAAGCTGTGACTTGCAGTGACTCTGAACCTCCCAGACCCAGGTCAGGGCTGTGTTTTGGGGCCAAACCATGCACGGAGGGGCAGGCTAGGTTGCCCAGTTGCTCAGTCACACCAGTCTGGGGTGTTTGGTGATGATTTGCTTGAGCAGTTCCCTGCCACAATGGGACACAGAAAAATGCGGAAGGTACAGAAAAATCACAAGACACCCAGTGTAAGGCACCCACGGGACACTCAGGAGGCCACAGTGCGGCTCAGGATGTAACCAGAAACCTCCAGACTCTCAGTGCAGCCAAATACCCAAACATGGGCAGATTTGGGACAGACAGTTCCTCTTGCAGGCTGCGACCAAAGTTTTCACTTCCTCCAGCTGAGTAGCTCTACTACAGCAAGGGACAGAGCTTCCTGCAGACCTGGCTGACACCAGGCTGTCACTGGGACAGGGATGCACATGCCTGTGAGCAGGACTGTCCAGTCCTTGTCACGGCCAGGTCACTGCCCTTAGCTGATGGGGGCAGGACGTGGCTGCTTCAGTCCCTTCTCCAAAGAGTCACCACCAAGGCTACCAGAGACACAGGTCGCCCAGAATCACTGAATTACGACACGGTTTTGGAGGGACCTCAGAGCTCAGCTATTTCATGGCAGTGACACCTTCCGCTATCCCAAACTGCTCCAAGCCCCATCCAACTTGGCCTTGGACATTTCCAGGGATCCAGGGGCAGCCACAGCTTCTCTGGGCAGCCCATGCCAGGGCCTCCCCACCCTCACAGGGAACAATTCCTCCCCAAAATCCCATCGTGCTGCATACAGCGGTGCTCACCGAGGGCAAACGCCCCATGGAGCATTAGAGAACAGAGTAAGCAAATACTCCCAGCCCCCGAGCCCGCTGTGCCGAGCTGGAACCGAGGAGCGGCACCTCCTCGAGTGCTCTTGTGCTAATTGAGCCGATGCCTTTGGTAGCAAACAAGGGAATGCTCAAGAGAAGCGTTTCCTCATCCTCCTCGTCACCCGGGCTTGAGCTGTCCGGTAGCCCCCGGCTTCCTGCGAGGAAGTGCCGAGCCCGGCTGTGTCAGCTCTGCCGCTGCTCCGCGGCACAGGCAGGGACAAAGCTGGGCCAGAACAGGGAACAATTCCCAGAAATGTGCCGGGGGGAGGGACCATCGTGAGGAGAGCAAGGGGAAAGAATGCAAGAGTGAGCTAAGAAGGTGGTGTGCTCAGCAGAGCTCAGCCCGCTGCAGCTCATCTCTACAGGGCTGGTTTTGGCCGATGACCAAACGCTGAATAACCACGGATTTTGGTGTGAGTTCATGGAGTTCAGCAGCCGTAGGGGAGCGGAGTGAGCACGGCCGGAGCCTCAAGCTCCCATTTCGGGAGGTGTCAGACAAGTCCCACAGCTTTCAAAGGGCAGCACTCAAAACACCCTGTTAGGCATTTAACATCAACTGGGCTGAAAAACTACATTTCCTCTCCTTAAAGACTTGGCTCTGTCAGGGAGAAGCCCAGGCTCCTATCAGGCATTCCCAAATTCTGACAAAACTGAATAATCAGGGCTGGTCTCTGACCTGCAAGCCCAGTCCTAGACGGACAAGTGAAAAAGCACAGATTCCCAGGAGGAATCAGCGTGGATACTGATGGGGATTTTGTTAGTCTCAATTTTGGAAATCTCCCCATTCCAGACCTCAGCCCATGCTCAGCTCCGAGCAGTTCTATTCCACAGTCTCTTCACACAGCATCAACACCTGCCCCAGCCAACACAGTTCCTGAGGGATCCCGGTGTGGAACAGACAATTCCCCTTCCCCACATGCTTTGGGGATGGGGATTCCTTGCCCTGCTTCCCAAATGGAGAAATTTAGGCAAAAGTAAACAAATGTCTGGTTGGAATTCATTTAATGAGCACATGGCAGAGCCAAGGAGCTCCCAGGAGCCTTAGGATTTAACTCTTTCTGCTCTGAGATGGTGAGGAGGGCCGGGAATGTGGCTTCACCTGCAGAAGCACCTCTGGAGCAGCTGCTGAGCACAAGCTGCCAGGAAACAGCAGGTGCTCTGGGAGCAGAGCTTGGGGCCACACGAGGGCCTTCCCTGGGGTCTGGGAGGGGTCCTGGCTTTGCTAAGAGCTGATGCTCCGGTTGGCATCAAACCCTGTACCACGAGAGACCCTGTGAGCAGGGAGTCTTGGGACATCCCCCAGGAACCCCTTGGGATTCCCTACAATGAGACCCCCAGGATGCCAGACCCCCTGACACTGGTGTGTTCCTCCGTGCCACAGGCAGAGAGTCACCTTAGTGCACACCAGCACCACATGTCACCTCCATGGCCAGCACAGAGTCACCTTACTGCACACCAGCAGCAGATGTCACCTCTGTGACCACATCTCTGCCGGCCACAGATTCTTCCATATAAAGCCTCAGCAGCGGCTGCTGCGTGTTATTTATGGTCCCTCACACACACGTGGAGCCTGGGGGCTGCCTCAGGCCCAGCTGTGAGTTTTTCCCCCTACGAAACACAAACACAAGAGCTTCTTGCTCAGAACAGGCTCTGCATGGCCCCTCCAGCCTCATCCTTCTCTTGGGCTCCCAGCACACCTGGATTTGATCTGTGGCTACCTGGACATCTATTGCCTGTTCCTATGTTTCTCTCTGGCTCCGGAACAGCCAGGAGGCTGATGGGGTGCAAGCTCTGGAATGCCAGCAAGCAGCTCAGCAGGACCTGGGCATTCAGTCCACTTTTTAGGCCATTTCTCTGTTATAAAAAGCCCCGACCCTCCATGTCCATGGCTCAACCAGCCTTAAATCAAATTGTCCCTTCCTCTCTCCAGGTGCTGACAAAGCCAGCCACGTTCTGTCAGGAAATTAAGTCCAGTGAGGGGGGAAACCCAGAGAGACCAGGATTTTATCCCAAATTCCCTGAGTTGGAGCAACCTCATGCCTGCTGTGGGCACCACTCTGCCCAGTGCAGCTCTGGTATGTTACAGGGGATAGGAGGGAGGAGGGCTCTGGCCTGGGGAGTTCTCCCTGATGGATTTATGGAGACAAAAAGCACAGAGGGAGGGCGTGCAAGGACAGCCAGGTGCTGGCTCGGCCTGACAGTCACATCCGATTACCTCCAATGTCAACACCACATTAAACCCCAAAGCCCAGCAAGGAGGTGAGGGGCAGTGGAGGGGGCACGTGTTACAACAGGATGCCGATCAGGGGTGAAATTTCCCCGTTTTCCTCTTGGAATAGGGGAAAAATACAAGAGATCGACCTGTAAATGGCTCGATTCCAGTTGTGAGAGTGGAGTTATTTCCAAATAGAGAGTGAGCAGGTGAGAATAAGGCAGTGTTGGGCTCAAGGACAGAGGACAGGCACAGAAGGGAGCCGGCATTGCTGTCTCCGCGGCGGAAAGAGGGCTTAACTCTGGCTAAGTGAATCCTTTCGTGTCTCCACGCTGGGAAAATGTCTCCCAGCAGAGCTGTCTGGGAGAATCCCTCTCAGAGCCGACACCGACCCCGACCCCTGCCGGGTCCCGCCGGCGCCAGCCCGGGGAGAAGAGGAGCCCCCCGAGGAACCTCCTGGGCCTGGCTGGCGCTGGAGGGGCGCTGGGAAGGGCCGGGGCTGCGCCTTTCATATGCAAAGGGAGGAAAGGGGGGATGGGAAAGGAAACTGAAACCGATCCTACCTCCTTCTCCGAGATGTAAAGCTGATCTCCCTTCAGAACCACATAACGGTTTTTCCAGATTTCCCTAAAAATGCCTTTCCCGCAAAATTTCCGCACCCAGCCGACCTTCTCCGGCTGCGCAGGTTGCTGGTTTCCATCCTGGTGCCCCTAACACAAAGCGAGAGGGAAGAAAATGGGGGAAAACGGGATTATTCTTGGTTTTACACTCCTTTTCTCCCCCTCTTCCCTCTTTGCCCAACTTTTGCCTCCCCTTCCCTCCGGCCCCTCTCTCCGCCGACGCCGGGACCGAGTCCTTCCCCGGGGTCACTCCACGGGGATTTTTGTGCTGCAGACGCGAAGCGACAGTAGCAGCATCGGGAGGACGCTGCGAGCAGCGGGCAGGGTTCCCTCTGCGATTATATAAGACAGGCCGGTGTCTCTATCGCCTCATGCAACGGGCATTTACCCACGGAAAGGGGAGCAGGAGGGGGATGGGCGGAATTTGAACCAGCTGGATTTTTCTTGCTACGGTGAAAATTGCATTTCGGAGCTTTTCATGAGCAATTAATCCAAGAGGTGAAATCTATGGTTGGTTTATATCAGAGATGTCTCTCTGAGACAGCGATGAGACATCGCTGGGTGCAGCACACGACACGGCAAAGAGCGACGGATTGATGGTGCCTCCGGATTTTATCGTTTCCTTGTGTTCCAAGATGAAAACTGCCTGCCTACATCACCCAGTGTCTGTGTCTGTGTGCGGGAGGCAGGGGCAGGAGCAGGGCCGGGCGCAGGCTTTGGGTCTCTTTGGGTCCGCCTGGGGGGGTCTGTGCGCTTTTTG
>VWYP01032463.1:31354-49933 GCA_013400435.1 Pycnonotus jocosus
CGGTGGGGCGGGGGGGGAACACCCGGCAGTGCTCCCGCGATCCGCGCTGCCTTCGCCCCGCGTGGCTCAGGGCCCTCTCCCGTTACACGGCGCCCAGTCCGGCGCTCTGAGCCATCGCCAGCGCCGCCGCCGCGTCCCCCCCCGCCGCCACCATCCCGCAGCTCGGGGGGCTGCGCTGGGCTGCGCCGGGCTCCCGAGCTCCATCTATAGCCGCGAGCCCGTGACGTCGGGGTTCGCGGCACGGGGCGAATCGCAGCCCACGAGGGGTTTTTCTTCTTTGTCTCTGACTCACCGAGGACGCGGCTCCGTGGGGAGCAGCGGGCGCGGGGCCGGTGATGCCTCGCCTGGTTGTCCCCCAACTGGGGTCCCAGCCGCGTTCCCGGGGGTATCACGGGTCACCGGGAAAACTTCCTAGGAGAAGGGAAAAGCAGTCGGGTGGCACTGGCAGGGTTTTCTCCCCTAAAGGTGTTCTGAAGTGTGAACAAATCTCTCTGGAGAGGGGAGCTGGGAGATTTCTTGGGGAAGGGGTTGCTTCCAGCACGGAGGGTCTGACAGCCGGGATTCAGTTGGATTCCGAGCATGGATTCCAAAAGTGAGCAGACACTCGGCTTCCTAAAAAATGCCCTTTTTCGGCTTTTTTTGTCTGTCTCCTTCATGTCCTGCAAGTCTGATTGTGGGACTGTGGTCACAGATGGGATTTAGGGATCAGAAATGGGTGAGGTAGAGGGAAAAGCAAAGAAAGGAGAAAATCGTTCTGTCCAAAAATAGATTGATCCACCATCCGGATATCAGTGGATTGATATCAGTTTCAACTGACAGTGTCCATCCCATCACTGGACAACATTCCCCACCCTTGCTTTCAAGTTGTAGTTTCACCCCAGTACTCTGGAATTAATGCACCCACAGTCCTAGGGATGTACTTGGACTATGGAATATTTCCAGATCTTGTGAGTGTTCGTATCTCATTCTGAGCATTGACATTTGTGCCATGAGCTATGGATGCACTGGATACCTGAGAATACCTGGGACAGACGCATGTTACTCTCTACACCAAATCCAGGGGTTGCCTTTTTGTCCTGTGCCTGTGCAACCTTGAACTCCATGGGGCCCAGGACCAGGATTTGCCATGTCTGTGCCTCAGTTTCCTCTTTTACCTCACGTGGCCAAAGCTTGGTCCAGGCAGGGCTGATGGCAGAGGGACAGATGAACCACACTGGCTGCCCAGAGCCCCCAGTGTACCCCCGGGACACCACAGAACCTGCCAGTTTATTTAATGACATTTTGCCTACCAACCAGACTTGTCCTTCCTCACATCCTGTTTTTGGTGGCCAGGGCCTGCAGAGCACCGGCTGACGGCCAATACCAGATGGCACAGTGCTGGTGGCAGTAGGACAGCTCTGTCATGCCCTTTGCAGCTCTTCCCAAATGTCCTCTGGTGCCAGGGAAGTTGCCCTGAAACCACAGCAGGTAACGCACCTGCACACACCTCCCCATCCCTGGGAGCAGGAATTCAGCTGCAGTTGGAATCCTCAGGCTGTTCTGACAGTGCGACAGTGAGTCATGCTGTGAAGGATGTGACCAATGATTCAGAGCTGGAAACATCAACAATTTACATGGAAGGAAGGAGATAGGAGGGGACCCGACTCCCATTTCTGTACCAGAAACAGGCGGCTGCATTCCCAGCAATGAGGCTGACCCTGGAGGCTGCTCACCAATGGGACAGGTAACATGGTCTGTGCAACTTCTCATCCCCATCCCTGTCCCCATTCCCGTGGGGAGAATAAAAAGCCTCTCTGAGGTGTGTTTGTCTCTCCTTATGTTCACATGGCCCCTTTGCTACCCCTGGCTCTGCTCCTTGTGCTGATCCGTAATAAGCAGTTGCCAAAATCGCATCTTCTTGCAGAGCAGATCAGTAAACTCCTGGTTTATTTACGTATTTAACACCCCACACACCACATTTTGCCTCTGGATATCAAGTGTGAAGCTGCTGCCTGGAAGGCGAGCAGAGTTTAATTAGGACACATGCTTTTCTGTGTCTCTGATGATAATTACAGCGTTGGTATCTGGGAAAGGGGCTGCTGGAGGAATGGATGGGGCAGGGGTCTGCCCAGGATCCTCTGACTCCCGTGATTCAGCTCCCATCTGTTGGGATCTCAGGTTCTCAGAGACCTGAGTCACCTGTAAGGGGGAATTCGCTTGTGGCTCTGACTGTCCCAACAACCCAAAATTCACCAAAAATTCACTGTATAGGTGCCCACCCAGTTCCACTCCCAGCTGTGGGCAGAGAACCATCCCCCAGCACAGGTTGTATTCTCCCCTCTCTTCCCCCAAGAGCTGCCCAGGAACTCCACGGCCAGGTCCCCTCCTCCCTGCAGGGCTTTGCTCTCTCCCACATCAGTGGGACTTAGTTGTGATGCCAAGATAATTCCCGGGGATTTAGGAGCTCATTTCATTTGATCTGGCTTGTTAATTCCCAATCAAGTGCTGATTAGAGGCCAGGGAGCAGAGCTGGAAACGTACTTTCAAGTTCTTTGGTGTGGTCCTGGAGGGGAGCAAAAGCTCTCATGGAGCTCAGGCTGTAACTGCACCTTGTGGCATGGAGAAAGGGAAAGTGGGAATCATCTAGCAGACAGATTCGGCCAAAGTGGGGGATTTAATAGCATTCAACATATACAGACAACAGAGCAAAGGGCTCCTGTGCCCACCAGCTGCACCCCACAGCTGCTCCCCCAGCGTGGGGCGGCATCGCTGGGCTCCTCATGGGACTCATCTGGTGTGTCCCGGTAAAGAGCCAGGAGCTGCAGGGATTCAAGGGCTTTCCCAGGCTCTCCTCAGGTGACAATCCCAGTTCTGGAGCTGTTGGTGAGGCACAACGAGGAACTGCAGTGGGGCCACATCCTCACCGTTGGGCTAGTGCCAGCTCCAGCCTTCGCTGCCATTCTGGGTGTGGAGGGGAAGCTCTGGCTGCAGGGCAGGAACATCCTGCTCTGCTCTGGGAAAGCTCTGAACATGCAGAAAAGTACTCATTCCTTCAGGATTCACCGTCGGCTGCTGGACCTTGGTGGGACTTGGGAGCTGTCAGTGCTTCGACCGCGGAATCCTGCGGCTGTGACCTCCTCCAAGAAGCTGCCAAAAAAGGTTCAGGTCAGTGGAACAAGGGCCAGAGATCTGCTCATGGCATCCTGATATTTGTCCAAGAGGTGTCCAAGGCCAGAGGGGCTGTGACTGTCCCCAGCACAAGCCTCAGGCCCGCTGGCATCGCACTCCCAAGGCTGGGAGCAGCTCCCAAAGCCAGGAATGCTCCCAGCCTGAAGGATGCTGCCGGAGGACGGTTCCTCTGGCAATGAGATACCACGGCCATTCCCAGGCTGACTCATCCCTCAATGTGCTGATCAGGTGATCTCAACAGCAATGCTTTAAAAAACACCCAAAAAGATAAAGAAATGCAAACCAAGATATGCTACAAATCCTACAGAAATGGGATTTCCCTAAACTGGGGCTGGAGCAGCTCTTCCTGCCCAGGTTGTGAATCTTGAGGGGTTTGAAAAATAGTAAAATCCTAAAATCCCCTGCAAAACCCTGCAGCAACACCCAGCTCTGAGTCCCATTGGACACAGCTGGGAGGGGGCACAGCCAGGGCACTGCCCACAGTGGCACCGGCTCTGGCACCAGCTCTGGCACCTGGCTTTGTGTTTCAGCCTGATCTCTCCCTCCTCCAGGTTATTTTTAGGCACTAGAACCAGGCAGAACTGAGCTCTGGCAGGAAATGACTGGTGTTTTTAGGGTCTCCTGTGTTCTGTGCTGTCTGGAGCAGGTTGTGCCTGTGACCAAGGACACCTCAGGGTCCCTTGGCATGGCCTCTCTGAGCACATTCCCAGTCTGGAGTGACTGGAGGCAAGAGCCAAACTCCCACCTGCCCTCCAGGGGATGAGCTGCACCACAGCACAAATCCCCTGTGGTGAGGCTGCTGTTCCAAGGACAGATCTTCCAGAAACAGGTGAGGGCCCAGCACAGGCATCTGCAGATACCTCCAGAGCTGCTCCACCCAACCAGGGCCTGGAGATGGAACTCCCAGGAGCAATGAACCTTTGTGCAGTGAGGAGGGTCCCCAGGAGGATCCGGTGCTGCCGCTGCAGCTGTAACTGGGTAACTGGGTCAGGCCCCACATCCTGGGATTAATCCCAGCAGGTTCGTGCTCAACCTGCCCAGGATGAGTCAGCCCCAGCACCAGATGTTCCTGGCAACCCTTTTTATCCGATTATTGATCCTTTGTAACCCTTTCTTCTCCAAACCCTGCGGAATTGCACTGGAATCCCTAGGAGCAGAGCAGAGTCTCCGTCCTTTGGGCCACCCCTCTGTGCAGACAGATGTTGGTCCCAGTTCCAGCAGGGAGTAAGAACAATGGAACCAGGCAGGATTAGGTGCTTACACGGCTGCTCGGTGCATTAACACCCAAATCCCCTTGTTTCTGGTGACATATCTGCCCTAATCCTGCGGGAATCAGCAAGGCCGTGGATTACGTGAGGGGTTGGGACACACTAAAACCTGGCTTTCCTCATATCAGACACCTCATGGATGTGCTGAGATATCCCTGATCCTAGGGCCCTGTGCTGGAATCGTGGATAACAGTGGACAGGAGACAGTTCTATTGTCCTTCCATCCTCAGAGAAACCTTATCCAAGGGAAAATGGATCATTTGGGACAGGACTGTTTCAGAACAGGCCCTCTGCTGTCCTCCCCATCCAAGACCCGGCTCCATCCAGCCCTTCCAAAGCACCAGCATTTTGTTTTCTTTTTTTTTTTCCCACTTCATTCTTTGAAATGCAAATTTGGATACAGAATCCCAGTTTTTCTGTAAATAATTCAGGGATTGCACAGCAGCAGAGCCCAAACCAGCCCGGGTGGCTCCCAGCAGCACCAATCCAAGTGGAGCCAATGATGGAGCTGCAGATCTTGAGCTTCAGCAGCAGCTCAGGATTCTCCCACCATCCCACAACTGACCATTGGGAATCTGGAGAGAATTCCTGCCTGATCAGCAGCAAGCTGATGGGAAGCAATTCCCACTGTGGCCTCAATTCTTTCCTGTGCTCAAAGTGAGTCATTTGGGTTCAAGAAAAGTTATTTGTATTTATAAACCAGACATTTTCCACTGGGAATTCCATACTGACAGGAATCTTTGCCCACCTCCAGCAAAGCAGCTGCAGGTTCATTCAGTGCTGAATTCCCATGTGCTGCTCTGGCTTCCCAGTGTTATGAACTAGAAAAACTCTACTTGCCTGCCCTTGAACTCATGGAAATGTAAGTTAAACCTCCAGCTCAGAGATCTGTCTTTGAGCCACCATGAGCAGAGCTGGGTCTGGAGCACTGACACCCATTTCCATGTGGGGATCCCGCAGGCATATTCCCAAATTCCTGCTGTGCCAGCAGTTTCACAGGCAGGATCTGCAGAGAGGTGGATTTTACCTCCTGGTGTTGTGGATGGTGGTCCCACCCAGGACGATGCGGACACCGGGGTTGGAGCGGTTCAGGTTGAACACAGCCAGAGCCTCCTCGTAGGTGGCCCCTCCGATGAGGAATACGATAATGTCCTGAGGCCTGGGATAAAGGCACAAATCATGGAATGGCTTGGGTTGAAGGGACCTAAAAGCTCATCTCGTTCACAGCAGGGACACCTTCCATCAGACCAAGTGGATCCAAGACCTGTCCAACCTGGCCTTGGACACTGGGATGGAGCAGCCACAAATATTGAGTTGTGTTCAGACAGAGCCAAGGATAAATCCTGCACTTTGAAGGCAGTGATCTGTGATCCAGAGGGTGCCTCCTCCAGACCCTCCCTCATCCCTGTGACATGCTGGGCTCAGAGCTGAAAACAACCCACTGAATGTCCCAAACCCTCTCCTCTCCTGAACTTTCACCCACAGCCCTGAGCAGCCTCCAGCAGCACCAGCCCGATCCCTGTGGATCCACACGCCCATGTTTAATGCATGATCTGCTGCGGCTGGGAAATCAGGATCAATTCTGGAGTCAGGCAAGGACACGGCGCTGCCTTGGAGCTCCCAGGCTTGGGGCAGCTCGTGCTTGTGACTGATCAGAGGGCGCCAGGATTTGTGCCTCAGTTCACCTGAGAGGACATTTCACTGTGGGGACAGCGCCAGGGACACCAGGGATGTCCCAGTGCCAGGGGCAGCCGGTGTGTCCCAGTGCAGGCTCTGCCCCAAAGACCCCATGTACCTGTCCCGGAGTGTGTTGGGGCCCAGGTAGGGGTACTGGCTGTCCTTGAGCTTTCCCTTGATGAGCTGGTCCAGGGTTTCCTGGAGCAGGGGCTGGTGCTGGGTGTACACGTTCTCAATGCCCTGCAGCCGGAGAGAAGCTCTTTAGGAAGCGGCCCAGCAAGGAAAGAGGATCAGCAGAGGCACCGCAGGTACTACCCCTGAATTTGGGATTGAGAAGCTCTCCAGCAGCTCATTCCTGTTGTTCTCAGTGGAATCAGACCCTGAAGCCACTGTCCTCTCTGTGAAACCCCAGTCCTGAGCCAGCAGCCCACAGCATTCCTGCCAGCCCTGCTCCTCCTCTGGGCTGCAGTTTTGCTTGAGCCTGTCCCCGTTTCCCCAAGGCAGCTTGGTACCTTCAGGCCTTTGAGGAACTGCTTGGTGATGGCCACAGCATCCTTGGGGCTGAACAGGTCACTGCCTCGGGCCCGCTTCCCTCCATACTCCACCACGGCAGACACCAGCTGTGCAGGGAGAGGACAGCAGCCCTGTCAGCCTGGGAGCTCCTTCCAGGCTGTGGTGACACCTCATGGAGGTGTGGAATGGGGACAAGGAGCCACAGAGGTGATCCCAATGGAACTGCACATGGAGGTGAGGGGGCGGAGCGGCAGCACCCCCACGTCCCCCAGCCCGCCCCGACCCTCCTGCTTGAGGAGAGGCTTCATCTCCATCGCCTGCAGCAGCGGCATCAGCTCCTCCACACGGGGTGACATCATCCCGCTCCTCCACCTCCTCCCCAGCTGCTCCTGGCACTGCCGCCTGTTCCCTCCCTGCCAGCTCCTCTCCATCCCCAGCCCTTCGCTGCAGCCACTGCCTGTGCTGCAGAAGCTGGGGAAAGTGGGGGAGGAAAAGAAGACAGGAAGCACATCCCAGGCCCGTGTACGTGCCACACTCCCCTCCCAGCAGGTTCCTGCCATCCCTTCGTTTTTAATTCCTTCATAATATCACAGAATCACAGACTAGATAGGAGTGGAAGGGACTTCTGAGTCCAACCCCCAACATCACTGATTTAGGACACGGAAATCGAGTCACTTATTTAGAACACCTTTTAAAGCCACACCCACAAGGTCCCAGCCGAGCTCAAGAGCTCCGTGCAACAACACAGCCCTGAGCTGACCCGCAGCAGGCAGGTTTCACCCCAAAAGAGCAGCGATGTGGGACATGGGGGCTGCCCCCACCCTGCTCCACCCCGAGGTTACCTTGCGGTACCTGCCCCACCCGGGGGTTACCTTGCGGTACCCTGTCCCACCCCGGGGTTACCTTGCGGTACCTGTCGGTGCCGCCGCGGCCGCGCAGCTCCTCCAGCAGCCCCGGGAGGCCGCTGCTGCCGTGGCGTTCGTAGCGCAGCGCGTAGAGCATCACCAACCGTGCCGCGTCCAGCTCCGACACCCGCGGGCTCTGCAGCAGCCGCCGCACGCTCTGCGGGACACAGAGGCAGACTGCCTTCTTATCGGTCATTTATCAGTCACTTATCACTGTCACTTATCAGACTGGTTTCACTGGTGTCGCTGCCCAGCAACAACCCTGCCACAGGAGCAATGCAAGAGAATCCAGTTGTGGCACAAACTCCACAGCCCGGCTCCTCAGGGGTTCCACAGGTGGAGTACAAGTTGGTTTTGGGTCTTTCCATCAAGCTGGGAATTCCCAAACCACCTCTGATGGGTCCTGAGCCCCTTGTGGTGCTGCAGAAGGGGGAAATGGTGCACAGGCACCTTCAGACACCTCCAAGCTCTGCCTGGGTCTTTCCAGCTCAAGCAGAGCCACCCCACAGGTTCCACCACTACACTGGCTCTGAAAAACCCCTCAGGCAATCCCTCCAACTCCATTTCCTTTCTGGAAGGTGCAAGGCAGAGGCATCAAAGTCTCAGCAAAGCTTTGGATGTGAGATGTGGAGGAACAAACTGCACATTTGAGAGCAAAGGAGGGAGGGAAGTAAAGCATGGAAAGAGAGATCCCAGCTACAGGGAAGGGCAGGGATCTGTTATCACTCCTATCTGCTGCTGGATTCACCACCCTGGCCCAGATGTTTGTTGGCATCAGTTTGACTAACGCTGACTAGTGACAAAAATACAGCACAAAATCCTGGCTGTGAGGAGCATCAAGAGGAATTTCACCGTTCAAGGTCAGGAATTCACCTGTGAGGGGAGGGCTGGAGCCCCAGGGAGGTTCCCATGCTGGCAGTGCCCAGATCAGCGGGAAGCAGAAAACAGAACAGCCATTGTCCATGGGAGAAGCCAGGATTCCAACCCTCCATTCATCTCCCAGGGCTCATGCTCTGTGTCAGGGTTAATGAGAGCCCAGGGGAGGAAGAACCCAAATGTCCTGGACTGGGGGGGCCCAAGGCCACCAGAGATCCAACAATCCCTGAAGTGACATCAAGGGAGAACAATTCCACCCTTATTCTGGGCTCTGGCTGCTGCTTCTTGTCCTGTGGCCTTGCCCCTCTCACTGCCATTGGGAGCTGCAGCAGGGACAGAGCAGGGCAGGGTGGCTGCAGGGACAAAGATCCCACTTACAGGGGTTTCCATTTACTTTCCAAGCTATTGCATATCTTCCAGTGGCCTTAGCTGCTGGAAATACAACAGGGCTCTTCAGGCCCAGGGCTGGAAGGAAACTGAGGCAGCATTTCTGCTCTAAAACTGCAGAAGCACCGTGTAGATCAGGACCAAGGTGACCCTGGGAACACCAGGATTCACCTGGCACCAGCTCTGTGCTATGTATATTCCATGGAAAATCACAGCTTATGGCACAGGGAGGGAGCAGACTGGGAACATTTGATTTTTAAACTGCAACAACCTGAGCTGGAGACAGTGATACAGGCACGAGGACCTCAGAGGCTGCTTCCAGCAAACACGTTTCTGGCTGCATTCCCAGTTCCATATTCAGCCATGTAAATCCTGCCAGACAGCAGCTATGGCATCCCATCCCTACACTGGCTGGTCCATAGGGAAGCATCAGCCCAGGGGATGGGAGCACATTCCACCTCTGGGGACAGTGCAGTGTTATCCCCTCAGCCCCCACCTGGAGTTCACAATCACAGAGGTGGGGAAGAAACTGTTCTCAAACCTGCTGGAGATGCTTTTCCTCATTTCCCAGCCCCTCTGCTTCCCCAGTGCCATGAAAGGGTCTGTCAAATGCTGGGAATCCCCCTCTGCTACTGATAATCAAGGAATCATTTCTCAGGAGTGAGTGGCTGCTCCAACCCAAAGCTGCTGTTGAACACCAGCCTGAATCCATCACCACTGACTGCCAGACCCTGCTCCAGTCATGGCACAAGGGGGCCACGTTCAGCTGTCACAGAGCCTCTCTCCAGCTTTTCCAGGCTTCTCTGCCAAAGAAATCTTGGATCTAAGAGACTTTCCAGTGGTTTTTCTTAAAAAAAATAGGTAAAGACAATTCCATGGATTCCAGCTCTTCTCCTACCCAACAAACACATCAGCTCCTGCATGGTGTCTGAGGTTGTTTTATCCTGGTGCCAACTGGCTGAATATAATGAAAGAATGTTGGATTGTGGGATGTAAGGACAGGATTTGCAAAGATGCTTCTCAAGCCAGTTATTAACGATGACTCATTCCCATCTGAGCTGAGCACTGAGGAGCGATTCCACACGCAGTGTCCCTCCCTACAGGGTATCCACACACAGAGCTCCCAATGCCTCCCAGCATCAAATCCCCACTCCCAAGGAAGGGATGGGATGAAACCCCCCCAATTCAGAGCCAGGATGAGTACCTGGAGGGCACTGGAATGGTCATTCTGGCAGGCCAGCTCCTGCTCCACCTCTGACACCTCCAGAAGGTTCCGCTCTGCCACGAGCCGGGACAGTTCCCCCACCACTGTCACGTGCTTGGACACTGTTCCTGACATCTTCTTGAACTGAGGGTAGTTCTCCACAAAGGCCTGTGATGGGAAACTGAGGCAGTAGGTGCTTCCAGGGAAAAGCAGGAGATAGAAGATGGGTGCAGCCAGCCATAAAATGTACAAATTCCCAGCAATGCAAGCCCTGTGCAGGTATGTGCAGGATCTGTGAGGATAAGATACCTTGATGCCAAGAGCCCACAAGATTTCTCTCCTCTCATTACCAGGGGATTTCTGGGAGGGATGTACTTTTTATTTACTCCTGACATTAAAGGATGGGACACAGCTGGGATGGACTTTGTCCATACCTTCATATCCGCGATGGACTCCAGCTTCTGCTGCTCCTTTGGCTTCCTCCTCTGGAAATCCTCCATCAGGTTCTTGATGTTGGTGCCAATCTCAGCAAAGTTGAGGTACATGTTCTGTGTGGAAAAAAAACCAGGAAGCAGAGGGAAACTCACTTGAGAGAGTATGGACCAAGGAAGAGCCTTGAGCAGCTGGGAGAAGGTGGCTCCATCCCTCCAAAATCTGCAGCAGGGTTTGAAATCAAACTACAAACAGGACACATTATCAAATGTCACTGATGCTGCACACTGCTGTCACAAATGGCACATCCCCACCCTGGGGCTCAAAGTCATCAGGAAGCTCCTTTCCCGTGGCAAACCCCCAGATTTGGGTGCTGGGACACCTACATTGGCATAGAACTCATCGTTCTCAGCTGACAGGACGACCTCCCGCAGGTCCTTGCTGATCCCCGGCACCCGGGACAGGTCGATGCGGTTGTTGTTGATCCCCAGCAGCTCGTGCACCATGGCCTGGTACGTCCACTGCCAGGGGACAGAGGAAGGCAAAGGGATGACCTTGGTGAGACAGAGCACTGGGAAATCAATGGGCTTCAGCTGAACCCAGCCAGAGCTGCTCCTGCTATGCCAGGACACACAGCAGAGTCTGGGAGTGCGTCCCTCAAAGCAGCCAGGACATTGCAATGAAAATAAATATCACTGACAAATAATCAGATGGGGACACAGCGCAGAGGGAAATCACCCCCCCTCCAGGGCCGTTCCAGAATCACAGTATCGTGGGATGGTTTGGGTTGGAAAGGACATTAAACCCATCCTGTTCATGGCAGGGACACCTCCCACCAGATCAGGAATTCCTGCAGGTACCTTCAAAAGAGACTGAAGAGGGATGGGGATTAATGTTCCTGTGCCAACACCTTTGTCGGCCACCAAAACCCCCAACTTTCTGTGGACAGGGAGAGGTCCCACAGCTCCACTGCAGAATTCCCTACGTGCTCCAGCGGCAGGAGCATTTCTGCATATCAGGAGTTTCTATTTTTATCCTGAGAAGTCTAATAATAACCCAGAGAGAACAGTGACAGCTGATCAGAACCTTGCCATGCCTAACACTCCATTTACATCCCTGGGAACTCCTCTTTAGGATAGGAAATCCTGAAACAGCAGGATAATGCCTGATGCTGAGCACAGTCCTAAACACCACAAACCAGGTGTGAGCTGGGCTGTGACAGCCACACCCCTCTGTGACACAGATGTCACCTCCAGCTCCTGCAGAACTGGTGTTACAGCTCTGAGACTGCTGATCCCACCCAGTGCAGCTCCTGATTCCCAGGTTTCAAGGGAACCCCACAGAAACGAAGGGAGATCAACAGATCCTGCCAGGATCTGCAGCATAGCATGGAACAAATAAATCCAACAGCTCCCAGCAAATCCAGCAGCCATCGATAACAGAGAGAGACTCAGCAGGGCAAGGTCACTCGACAGCCACGTGCTGCCCACATCCCAACAAACAAACTTTGGGAAAGGCCCTGCAAAGCACTGGGGCTCCAGAAGCTACATGGAAGTGCCAGTGGCCCCATTTTCCAGGGTGCTGGGTCCATCTGCCACTGAAGCCAGCATAAACAACCCCCACTCAGGTCTGGAAAACCTAGCCACGGGATAAAAGAGGGATTTTGAAGGGATTGGTGGTGAGAAGCAACACTTTTCTCTCCTACATCCAACCCATAACCTGCCAGGGGTAGAACTCCAGCTGCTGCAGGACTCCCACCCCTGCCCCAGCCTGGCACACCTGGGTGTGCCTTACCTGGTTCAGGAGGGGGGTGATGGCATCGTCCGACCGGTCCAGGATGAGGAGCAGAGGAGGGACCTCAGTGCGTCGGAAATCAAACAGCTCGTACTCCTTTGTGATCACTTGCTGTGGAGAAATGGGAAAAATCCCACTTGAACACCTGGAAAAGGCTCCTTCTCAGTGTGGACTTAGGCACAGAGGGAAAGGGAGGATGAAACCCCAACTGTGCTGCTTTGTTTGCACTGCCAGGGAGGAGCTGAAGGCCCCAGGGAACTGGGACACTGCTGCCAGGAATGCTCTACTCCAGCTGCTGACCTGTCCAGTGCTGGACCACGAAGTAAATGATGGAATTTACAGGAATTGACTGAAAACAGGCATTTCCCTCCAGTGGATCTACATGTGAAAAACCAATCAAGGCTGAATTTATCCCAGAGGGATGTGCTATGGGTTCCTCTCACCTTCACACACTCAGCCAAGCGCTTCGCTGGCTCCGAGGAGAGCTGGTACCGAATCATGGGGCACTTCTTCAGGGACAGGAGCAGAGCAGTGAGCCCCTGGGTTGTCCTGGTGAGCTGAGCCGGGTCCCAGCTGCGGCCCTGGAAGGAAAGGCTGCACCTCACAGGGATGCACCGGTCCCAAACTCTCCCACATCCTTGTTTCTGAGTCCTGAAGTCTCACAGGAAAGCACAGCTGCACTGGAGCAGCAGGTACCCAGGGGCTGAACCCAAACTCTCCAGTGTTCCTCTCCTTGCCAAGACCCATTCCCCTCCCCTGGCTCCTCCAGCAGCCCCCCATCACCCCGGTTTACGAGGGCTAAGCATTACCCAAGGCAAGGAGAACTCGCCGTATTCCTACCCGGCAGCAGCCCAGGAGGTTGAGGGAGAAGACGTGTGGGTTCACTGCAATGTAGTCGCCGTAGAACTCCTGGGGAGGGGAGCAGCACAGTCCTGTGTCTGTAACCCTGACCCCAGCCAGAGCCATGTGCCAGCACTGCCCACCCAGCCCCAGCCACCACCTGGATACACTGGCTTGGACCATCCTTCCTTCCTCCACTCCAAACCTTTCCAATCCCCACAACCTCGCTGACAACTCCCCTCCCATTTGCACTGTGCATTGCTCCAGTGCCCAGCTCTTCATCAGCACCACAAACATGGAATCATGGAATTATGGACTTTGGAAAAGCCCTTTGAGACCATCGAGTCCAACCACCCCTCCAGCACTGCCAAGGCCACCACTAACCCATGTTCCCAAGTGCCACATCCACACGGATTTGAACTTGGCAGCACCTTGTGAGACACCAAGAGCAGCAGCTGTGAGAGCACAGGGCATAGAGAAATGGACCTTTTCTGTCTTTTACGTCTTCATCCCACATTTGTGTCCATCTCTCCTCCCACCCAGGCCTGTCATGTGCCAGCTGGGAACAAGAGCCCTCCTGTTTGCAGTGTCTGGCAGCCTGGACCTTCCCTTTGCTTTTGGGTTTAGATCTACCTAAAACATCCAAACTTCACCTGGACTTCAGCCACGACCTCCTGCTCATCGGCCTCGGCCAAGGCCTTCACATCGCTCTTGCTGATGACGTTGCTGAAATCTGGGAGGAAACACGGAAGGGACAGTGGGGCTCCATGCAGACCATGTGACAGCATAGTCTGATCCCCTCCAGAGCAGGAGAAGATCCCACAGAGACCCTCTAACCCTGCACCTGCAGGTGTTGGAATTCTGAGCTACCTCCCAGGGATGCTCTGAATTCACTCCCTGCCCATCTCCCCAGCGCCTGGTCCCGCTGCATCCTGCAGAGCCACAATGACATCTAGAGGCCACTTCACCCAGTTCCTGGGATCCTACTGACTAATTCCTGAGCTGGAGGACTGGACTTCAACCCCAAACCAGCTGGAGTCATCCTGCTTCTTTCCCAAACTCATGGAACATTCCATGGCATGATCAGGACACGTGGGAAGCCCCTGCTGGATACACCCAGCAGAGGAAGGTGTCATGTGATGTGCACTGAGGTGTGGAGCCTGTCCCATTCACACTGGGATGTGGAGCCTGTTCCAGATTTATGGACCTCCAGGACCCCTGGACTCTTCATACTCACAGATGAAGTAGACGCTGTACTTGGGCCTTCGCAGCTCCTGCACCAGGAGCTCCACGTTCTCCTGGATGGAAACAGCACCAGGGAGGGTAGAGTTAAAGAATACGGAATCATGGAATCATTTAGGGTTGGAAAAGCCTCTGAGATCTTGGTATCCAGCCATTCGCCCAGCACTGCCACCGACCCCTGTCCCCAGCTGCCACATCCACACGGATATCAACAACTCCAGCAACAGTGGCTCCACCATTGCCCTGTGCCAGGGCTGTACAACCCTTTCCACGAAGGAATTTTCCTGAATATCCAACCTAAACCTCCCCAGCACGGTCCGAGGCCGTTTCCTCTCCCTCTGGTCCGTACCTTGGTGGGCCGCAAGAAGCAGATGGCCTTGAGGTGCTTCATGGGCTCCCTGTTGGGCGAGTCGAGGCGCTCGAAGAGATAAACCTCGCGCTGCAGGATCTCGGACTGAGTGTACACCACGCTCACGGCACCGGTCTGCGGGCGGCAGCGGGACAGCGCCCGTCACGGCGGCCCTGGGCCCGGCTCCCGGGCTCCGCCACCCTCCGCGCTCCCGGCCCCGCCTCTCACCGTCTCCCGGTCCATCAGCAGCACCTTCATGCCGGGCCCGCTGTCCTCGATCATCTTGGACACGTACTGCCGGACCGCCAGCACCGCGTTCATCTTGGCGGGGATGCTCCTCTACCGGGGTGCCCCTGACCCGCCTCGGTCCCGCCCCGCCCGGCCCCGGCGCCTGCTGGGAGTTGTAGTCCGGCAGCGGGAGCCGGAGAGTCCGGCAGTGGAAGTTCTATAGTCCGGCAGCGGGAGCTCTATAGCCCGGCAGCGGGAGCCGGACGGAGTCTGGCAGCGGCAGTTGTAGTCCGGCAGCGGGAGCCGGAGAGTCCGGCAGTGGAAGTTCTATAGTCCGGCAGCGGGAGCTCTATAGCCCGGCAGCGGGAGCCGGAGTGAGTCCGGCAGCAGCGCTCTCGGGGTCCCGCAGCGGGAGCCGGAGTGAGACTGACAGCGGGAGCTCTACAGCCCGGCAGCCGGAGCTCTATAGCCCGCAGCGGCGCTCCCGGGGTCCCGCAGCCTCGGCCCATCCTTCCCCTCATTCCCAAGGGGACCCGAGCACTGGAAATGGCTCGGGAGGGCGGAGCAGTTTGAGACTGAACCCAACCAGACTCAGCCCAAACACAATTAAACCCACCCAAACCTACTTTAAAACAAAACAAACTCACCCCAACACAGACTAAAACAAACCAAATCCACCCGAACCTACCTAAGCCCACCCCAAACACACACAACCCCCCTTCAAGTCTACCCAAACCCACTCCAAACATCCCCAAATCCTCCCAGACCCACCCCAAACCCCCAGGAAGGCTCGGCACACCCGAGGGTCCCCTGGGGTCCCCGAGGACTAAGGACGTGACTCGGTTTCACTGAACATGAGGCAAAGATGCTCCTGGAAACTCGGAGGTGGGTGATGCTGGTGCTGCGGGACCGGCCCGGCCCCGCTAATCACCGGGAGCAGGACGCTGGGATTAGGTGCTATTCCCGGCGGGACAGAGCTGACCCGAGGCCAGGCACTCCCCCGCTGCCAAAGCCCTATTTATAGCGGGGGATAACAATTAATTAATGCTTATGTCCTGCCTTTCACTTCCCATTAAGCGGCTCCCCACTTCCTCTCAGAGTGATGGACACCTTTGTCGTCTTTAATCCTTCAATTTCCTGCCGAGATTTTACTTTTCAGTTCCAAACACTTTGGGTCTTCTTTCCTGGAGGCTGAGAAGTTTTGCACATGAATGGATCTTCATACAAACCCCAAACATTTGGGTGGTTTAAATAGGGATTTACCTAGAAAAATACATCTCCAATATTTTGTTTCTTGCATTTTTTTATTTCTTGCCTGATTTTGTTTCTCATATGCAAACTGATGCCTTAAGGAGCGTGTGGGTGCTCCTGGCCAAAGGATACACAGAGTAATGGTAAATGGAATAAAAAAATTCAAGTGTAATTTCTGTAAATAACCCTGATTTAACCTCACCAATAACTGCCCTGGGCCTGTCACCACTGGCCTGGCACGAGGACAGACATTGGTCCCTAAGTGGAGGCAATAGGATTGTCCGGGATTATGGCACTGCTATTTTAAGGGATCGAATTTGGTGTCGATTATTTCAAAAGCAATGGATTCTCCACTCCTGATTCCAAGGAGAAATGGCCACGGCAGCTTGTGATTCCTGGGACATCACCCAGCACCTCCTGGGTGACTTGGGAACAGGAATCTTCTACTCCGACACAGCTTTTGTGTCCCTCAGGAAATCCTCCGTGGATTTCCTGAGGCATCTCCTCAGGAAAATGTTCCATAGAAAGAGGCTCCTGGCAGTAAAATAAAGCCTGGATGAGTTTCCAGCTTTGGAGATGAGGAATCATGAGGGGCTTCACTTCACCTTGTTATTGCTTTACAAGGCAATTGTGCTTTCCCTGTTAGCAGTGCGAGGTGGAAAAAAAAACCCAAATAAACATTGAAAGGCCCAACTGGATGCTTTTGGAAGCAGCATCCCTGTGCCAGTTATGTTTGTTGGCCACTCCAGAGGGCTTTGGGGGAAAGTCAAATGGAATTTAAGGCAGGAAAAGCTCTTTCCCAACCCACTACTGAGGCCCCTGAATGTCACCTTCACTGACTTTTCCAGAGCCAGGGGTGGATCCCAAGTTAAGCTGCCGGGACCTTGTGTCCCCAACCCCTGCGCTCCGTCCTTGGATGCTGCCTTCACTAGTGAAATGAGTTCCATGCAAAATCCCGGCCTCCCTCCTCCAGTGCCATCTGCTCCTCCATCCTCATCGCCTCCCTCCACCCCTGATCCTCTTTATGGCCTCTTCCAACTGATCCCAATGTCCCCCAGTGAATCGGGGTGAATCTCCATGCTCGGGGGGGACCAGGTTCATCTCCCTCCGTCCCTGTGGTGTCCTGTGTGGAGCAGTTGTGCCTGTCCCCATTGCCTTGCCCTGCACGTGGCTCAGGAGGGACCAGAAGCACCAAGGTTTCTCAGTGGTAAATTCACAACAAACCCTTTCACTCAGTCTGGGAATGGTTCTAACTGGAGCTGTCAGGGATGAGATGGGGTTTTATGTCTATTTAACACCGTGCTGATCCCTCACCATGGCTCCAGCAGGAGCAGGATGGGAACAGGGAGAGATGGAATGGGCAGGAATCAGTCTGGAGCACAGGGAGCACTCCAGAGCACAGGGGTCACTCCAGCCCCTTACTGGGCACCAGACACATCGAGCAGGACCCACTGTGTGGACAAACAGTGCAGCCAGCAGGGACAAACCCTGGGCCCATCCCTTTCTGTGCTGGACATTTCCCTGCCTGAACACACAAACAATCCCTTTGTGCAGGACACAAACAAGGGCAGGTTCCCGGCAGAACACAAAGAATGGATTCAACGTCGGGATCAGCTGAGCCATGCGCATGACGTGGCATGTGGAAGGCTGAGTGGGAGATGGAGCAGGGGGCAAATACACCAGCAATGGCTCCGTGGGAGCTGTGCCAGCGCTTCCCAGCACATCCTGACACAGCTGGTGGCATCACCAGCCCCCTGCTCTGGCCACCACACCCCTGTTCTGGCTACCAGACTCCTGCATCTGGCACAGCACTGGGACACATTGTGTGCTTCTGTGGGCACCCACAGCACTGAGAATGCCGGGCCATCCCACCAGCTCTGCAGTTTCTGCCCACTCACCATCGTTCCTGTGCCCTGGGCAAGGATCGGGAAGCGTTCCATGGTAGGGAAAAGGATTCCCAGTGGGAATCAGGCTCAGGGAGTGGCTGCTGAACCCTCACCCTCCAGTGTCAGTGTTTCAGCCCCACTCTGGGGGGACTGACCCCACACAAGGCAGCCCCCACGCAGGGGGCACAGACCCCATGGAAGGGGGTACCCGAGCTCTCACGCCCCACAGCGGGAGGGATTACAGACCCCTTCAATGGGGTCTCAGGCCCCATAAAAGGTGTTACCGACCCCATACAGGAGTTTCAATCTGCTCAGCAGGGTCTCGGACCCCTCACGGGGGTCTCAAGCCCGTCATGGTGGTCTCAGACNGGTGTTACCGACCCCATACAGAGGTTTCAAGCTGCTCAGCAGGGTCTCAGGCCCCTCACGGGGGTCCCAGGCCCCTCACGGGAGTCTCAGGCCCCTCACGGGGGTCTCAAGCCCTCCCCGGGCTCTTGAGGGGTCTCGGTCCACGCGCATCCCCTCCCGCCGCCAAGGGGCGCTCTGTCCCCCCACTCCC
>VWYP01032464.1:0-218151 GCA_013400435.1 Pycnonotus jocosus
CGGACAACCGAGTCTCTAACAAGAACCATGTCTGTAATAAAAGTTATGATGTCTCTAGCAGGAACTGGTAGTGCAAATCAAACATACCATTAGCTTGTCAGGCTCAGCCAAGTGAAATAACAAGCAGCTGGGTAGTGCTGTACACTGAAATGGAAAACTGTTGCCCCTTAACAGAAGATTTCCTCAGAGAAAATTAAGCATGAGGGGCAGCGACAGACCTGGTTATTCATGAGCACGGTGTCACAGGGAGGTCAGTGAAAGAACCTCACTTAAACCATCATTCTGGTTCAGGAAATGCTGCCTGACTCCTGAAGTTAGCAGAGCAAACTCTCCTCAACACCTCGATGAGTAAATCAGGGTAGTGGAGAAATGCCTGGCACCAGGGAAAACAAGAAGAAAGATGCAGCGTGTGATTTCCCATCTGACTGTCTACGCTTGGCCACAAAACCCAAGTGCTCTCGGTTCTGAGGAGATGGAGGGGAGGATGAGGATGGAGTGTGCATGGGTAAGGTTGGAAAGAGATCTTTTTTTGTTTCTAAGGATGTGGAAGAATAAACCTTGAAAGTGAAACGTTTCCCTACGCAGGCAGGGAATTGGATGCAGACTGTGCTGGGCTAGATGAGGTTTTGTACTTTGGGCTTTTGGCTAAACCCAAGCTGTTTGTGTTGTCACATGCTCTTTTACAATCTTTTGGCTGATGAAGCCTGGGTGGCAGAGTGGAAAATTGTTTGGGAGGTTTGCGTAGCTGTGTGTGTGTTCTGCAGCCCCAAAGCCAGACATTGTTTATTGAGTCCTGCAAGGGATCCTGGTAATCACAGCTGATTTGCAAAAGCATATCTGTTGTCCATGTGTATCAATTAGATTGCAGTAGCTGTGTACAAATCACAGGCATGATATTGATCCTGCAGCTTGCAGAGCACATTTTCAAGCTTGCCTGGAGGGAGGTTCTACTACTAAGCCATGGTACTCCATTTGCAAAATTTTCTGCTGTCCCTGCAAAGGTGCACCCAAATTTCAAATGCAGGTATATGTCTAGCATATATGTCTAGCAGCTCCCTCACCTCAATTTCAGACCATGAAATGCCCACAGACATCTCCTCAGCACAGCCACACATTTGGCCCACCAAGGCCCCCTGCTTCTTGCCTGGGTTGCAAAAGCACCATGCCCATTTTTGGGCCAGCAGTCCATACGGCAGAAGGTTGGTTGCAATTCCCAGAAGCCAGCTCTTGGAAGAGGGAAATATAAAGGAAAAAAATATTTTTCTAGTGGCTCTGAGTGCTGATGATTACCATCCCTTTCTTGTTGCTGGAATAGTCCTGAGGCAGAATAAAAAAATGAAAGGAACAGCATTTTGACCGAAAGGCTTTGTTTTCAGAGAGTAATTCAAAACTGTTTTCGTGTTCCTGTGGTACATGTAGACACTGCTATCACCAGGGACATATCTAACCCAAACTGAAGGGGCTGTAAGAGCATTTCTCCTGAAGAGGATCTGCCAGGCCATTTCTGGGTTCCCTGAGTTACTGTCAGACATTAGAGCTTTTGGTCTCCTGGGGCCAATACAGGCCCTGCAGGCTCTGGCTGAACTGAAGCTGCCCAGGACAATTTTCAAGCTCCAAGGTTTCCAGACTGAAATCTGTAGTGTAAAAGACACAAGGAGATTTTACCCCAGTTCTAAATAGATAGAATTGGCTAGAAAAAGGTTACAGGTATGCTGCAAGAAAAAAAAAATCTCCAAATGCTTTTCTTAGCAGTTCTTTCAATTTTTTCTTTGATTTAAAAATACAGTTGTGCTATTCTTTTTCATTGAGCAACAAAAGAGGAAAACTCCCTCTTCCCTTCATCCTTGCCTGCCTCAGAAAAAGGGAAAAAGGGAGGGAGGAAGAAAAGAGGGTTGCTGAGGTGATAATGACTTGAAATGCTTTTTCTTGAAAAGCTAAAACATTTCGGAAAGAAATTTTCCACATTTCTTGTTGCCTTTGAAAGATTATTTTTAAGAAAAGTGCTTTAAGCTCCAAGTATTGGCTAACTTTGTAAACAAAATTCTTTTGCTGTTTTGTTAAGGGGAGTAAACAAGGGACAAGTGATGGCTGAAGCAACAATTTTCAAGATGGTTGACACACGGGAACTTTTATCTTTTCAACTGTAAACTTTGATTGGTTTTCATCCCCCTGCCTCACTTCTTCCTTTCCTCTTTCTCAAAATTATTGCCTTTCAGTTTGTTTTAATGGTGTTTATGTAATGTCATAAATATTCTTGTTTAGAACTGTAATTATTCCCTACAATTAATTCTGTTCCCTCCGAGAGGTTGTGCAAGTTTTCACTGGAGGGTATGTCTTTTATGTTCATATGTTTCTCCATGTAAAATGCAAGATGTCCATTACTGAAGCCATGCCTGGGAAGGCAGGGTTAATGCTTTTCCTTTTTCTCGTGGCAATGTTTGGAAGCATTTTTGTGGAGTGTTTAGTGTCATTCCTATTTAGGTTGGGATTAAGGTAATTGACAGGGCGCTGGGCCAGGGGTCCTTTAGCCGTCCAACCTCAGCTGCATGGGGTGGAAGCATGCCACGGCCAAAGTCACTTCCTTTCTCTTTCTTTTATATCCCATTAGTCTGCCTGTGTTTTCGATTTCAGAGGAATTCCTGTAAATACATCGACTGTAGCTGCTAATTGTGGACGTGGTGGGAGTTTTCCCAAAGTAAGGGCTGCGGTATTCAGCTGTCTGTGTTCTCTGAAATGCATTTTCAGTAGGTGGAGATAATGATCAGCGTTTTTGTGACAACTGTTCTGAGTTAGGTGAGGGCAAACAGTTGAAACCAGACCCTAAATAGCAGGCTGTGTCCCACCCTGCCCTGCGGAAGCGGCTGACAGTGCACAGAGGCCAGATGCAAGTACACAGTGCCCAGCACGTTTACCTGTGCTGTTGTGCCTCCCATAATGACTTACAAGAAGATAGATAGTGAGGCTTTCATGCCCTGGAGCAAAGGAAAAAAAGCTTGGAGGAACTAAGCAAAAGTTATGTTTTAAAGAATGTGTGGAATATATACTTTAAATACATAATTTGTCATCTTCATTGTATTTCAGGCATATTTTTATATGCTATCCTTTTTTTCCCCAATGTTTTAGCTGCTTGAAACCTAATCTTCTGGAAAAGTTTGGCTGTCATCCTCCTAGACAGTTTCACAAGCAATCATGTTAATGCCCAGATGAATTGACTGTGATTATTGAGCATAAAATGAAAGAAGTTATGTATTATTGTGGAAACATTTAGAGTTTAATTTTTGATAATTTTTACAAGTCCTGTAAGTAGCTTCTAGCACTGCCTGGGGAGTGTTTGTAGTGGGAATCAGCCTGGTGTTTAACATCCAAGGGAGGAAGAAACTGAAAGCAGAAGGCCCTGCTCTGGGCATCTGCTCAGAGGAAACCTGCTTGATGTCTTGGGGATCCTGTGATCTGAGAGTTGGTCAGATGTATCTCTGGGAGAAGGACAACCTGACACCTGCAGATTAGAACATTGGATACAGCTCACACTAAGCCAGACCATGGTTTTGCCATGTTCATTCAGTTATATCTGTTTCTAAAAATGACAAAGAGAATGAAAAAATTTCTGGAAATTGCAGTTTAAATAAGACAGTCTATAAAACCAGGCAGGAAACTGCTGGGAGACCTCAGTGGAAAATCCCAGAAGAGGCAGATGTCCCCACACGTTCCCTTTCCAGGCCCCTGTCACAAAGTCAGGGATCTCATTAGGTCATGTTTACTGAAGGCACTTGTGTTCTGTCCTCTGATTTTGCCAGCGACAGGACACGGGGAGGACAAAGCCTGTCCTAAGTGACCACCGATGGAGCCAGCCCTATTCATGGATTAGGGCTGCCATGGAAACTCCATTTGCAGAGCTCACCACTGCAAACATGGAATGAATGGCCAGGTCAGCACCCCAGATTGAAGGGGAGGGAAAGAGGGAGTTGAGCAACTGTTTGCTGAACTCATTTCAGTAGCTTTCCTGGAAGAGTCCAATATTCCAAAAATTGGATTGTGGAGTTTTTAGTTAAAAGCAGAATGAGGATTCCTCTTGTTTGAGAAAAGGGTTGTGTCTTCTGGATGCATTCAGTGAAGAACAGCATTAGAGCTTAGCTAAGTATTGATTTAACTTCAGAATAACCTTAAAAGCTCTAAAAGAGGTTTAATGATCAGCTGTATCCTGAAAATGAATCCCAGAGGTCTTATTGTTTAATGTAATGATTTACACAAATCAGCCACCAGACTGGGAGTTCTACCTGGCATTGTGATTTTGATCATTGTGAGACATAACTCATATCCAAGTTTTCACTGTGCAGATCTATTGGTTAGCTAATCCTAGGTGTGTTAAAGATATGATTCAATGCTTCATTACCTGGAAAATAAAACTTTTCTTGCAAGATCAAACAATGAAGTAAGCAGCAAAATATATTTTAATGAGCAGCTGTGCTTTTAAAAATGTTTTTCTTTGTTTTTTTCATATCTGAAATTATATATTTTTTCATTGGAAGTCTCAAATCTGGGGAATAGCCTGTGATTTGAGAAACCATCTGCATCCTACTTTTTTATAGTCCTCTTTACTACATAGAGAAAATTTCTCTGTCCCAGGAACTCAGAGAAACATGGGTATGTATTCTCCATAGCCTGGCAGTGTCTACCCAAAGGGCTGCCTGTGTGTTTTGAAATTCTCACCTGGATGCTGGGCACCTGGGAGCTCTGCTCTGAAGCCCAGTGTAGATGCATAGAAAATACCTTAAGAGCCAGGAGTCTGATTCATCACCTCAAACTCTAGACCTGGAGGCAGCAGAGATGGCTAATGTGCTTTTATTAATTTCCTGCTTAAACCATTGTTCTCAGATGCAGCTGTGAATGGCACATTCAGTCAGAAGGAAAAGCTGTTCCCTGAAAGCCCAGGAGAGCCGCAGTGCTCTGGTGGTGAATCAACTTACCCAACACCAGTGTCCTGAATGCTTTCACTTGGCTGTGTTTTTCAGCCAATTAGGCACCAATTTTGGAGAACTTCTGTTTAAAACTTATGTCCTTAACAGGAAAACACAGTATTAAACTCAAAATTGAACCCACAAATCCTTTTCCAGACAGTAAAAGATTTTCTCTCTCAGTGGAAGAGACTATGGTTTGACATTCTTAGTTCTTCATAAATCCAAGCTAACTGGTTTTTATCAGTAATTCCTATTTTCTATGAGGCTGTTGCTTTATAGTGTGTTCAAGTATCTTGCCAAGGTTAAACTGGTTGGTCATTCTGAAAGTTTCCCATTTCTTCATAATATAGCATGTCAGTATTTCTCTGGTGCTCTGGGATCTCGTAAACCCTCATGAGTTTCTAATGGTTCAGCAGTTGTTCTGCTTAAGCTGAAAATTGATTTTCCTGAATCCTTCCTTGTGTTGGTCTAATGGGGAGAAGTTTGAGGATTTAAAACTCCATTGAATGAAAAACTGAAATACGGAAGTTCTGGAAGTTAAACAAAGTCAATGGCAAAAGTTTCGCAATTTTTATCAGGAGGGACCTCTGCATTCATGGGCCCAAAACAGAAGTGGAGTGGGTTGTGTGAGGCTAGGCTTTAGCAGTAAACTCAAAAAAACATCCAAAACTCATGCAATGCCTTTTATCTGTTTGTAGCAGCACACTGTAGAAATGTGAAGTAAAAGGAGGAAAACTGCAAAATTTGATCTCAAAATTTTGAGAATCATCTGTGCAAAAGTAGATTTGTAGACTCTGCATGGGTCCTCTCACCTCTGCAGAGATGCCATAGGACCTTGGCAGGGATTGGGACCTTGGTGAGTTCAATGTGCTTCACAGGGGCACATGCAAACCTCAGCCAACCTTGTTACCTGATCTTCCTGAGACAAGGGAGGAGAATGTTTGTTTTCTTTTGTTCATATCCAAAGGGATCTGAGCAAAATTTCTCTCTCAGCCTATGGCCTGATATGCAAAAGTTCAGGTGAGTGTGCATCTGGCTCACTCTAGCTGGGATGCCTCAAAGCTGCCTCTTCTGCTTATAGAAATTTAAAAGTTTCTTGCTGAGTACTCTAAAGAGGTCCCTTAGATCCTCATTTACATATGTTTTTTATTTCCTGTGGTTTTGCTTTTCACGGTTTATTCTTCCCTCTCACAACTTGCCGCTCTCCCCTTCTTTAACCTGCCTGACTGAACGCTGACATTTTCTCATTAATTGTTCCAAGTCCTCTTCAAGTCACTAGTCAGAAAAGTAGCTGTGTTCATTTGGTTAAAGGAAGATATTCAGTACCAAATTTTGTCTTTCCTGCTCTAAAAGTATTTTTTCCTCTGCCCCCAGCAAAGATGAAAAGATGACCCTACAGAGCAAAAGTCTCCATTAAATCAGCCATTGGAGAGGAGGAAGGCTGAGTTTTTCATTTGAGTTTATTTTTTTTGTGCTTAAATATATTTTGTTAACCCATTTTGAAAAAAAAAAAAAGGGAGGGAGAAGTTGCTAAAAGAAGGGCAATTGTGTTCTCCCACTGGAGTTCAGTCTACAAACTACCCTTTCTTAGGAGCTGATTTGATTTCCCCCGGATTTTGCTTCTGCAGGCAGGGTGTTTTATCTGCCTTTTAGCCTTTGACCCAGAGGTGTGACCTTTTCACTTTTATCTCTTTTGGACTAAGCCTGGGCCCCGTCAAAGTTCCTTGAGAGACTAATGGTAAGTGCAGAGCAAGAGGGGTCATTTCTGACAGCAAAGAGGATGGAGCTCTGCGGTGGGTGATGGTGAGGTGGCCCCAGGCTGCTCTCCAGGACAGGTACCTGTGCTCCTGCAGCCTGAGCAGCCATCTCTGACACCGAGCAACAATGACAGCCCCAGAGCAGGCAACTGAAGGGTAATCCCCACTAAACCTACCTTTGCCTCCCACCCTAACAATGCAGCAGCAATAAATAAAAGCATAATCACTTTCAGGAGTGATGCTTGCTCACTTCCCACTATTTAAAGCAGTCAGATTTAGTCTAGGTATAAAATCATTCATGGAAGTAATATTCAGCCGTTATTATTAACTTTTATGTCTTTAACTCTTCTTTCTGTAGAGAAGTCGTTTCTCTGTCCTTGAATGCAAGATGCATTGAGCTGTAAAAATATACATTCATTGCTTTTATTTTAAAGATCCACAAAACCTAAGCTCTGGCATGCCTTAGAGCAGCAACAGCACCAACAGCACCCACTCTCATTCTGCCCGAAGAGGACAGGGAAATCAGCAGAAGAAAGATGTATCTGTGACAGAGCTGCCTGGGAGGTCTCCTACCAGGAACCTTCCTGATGCAGCAGCAGGAAGCAGAGCTGCCTGAGTGATGTGATGAGTTTCCCTTTGTGGAGCTGGGGTGCTGCTGTGTGTTCCAAGCCTCGCAGGGGCTGCTGCCGTGGGTCCTATCGGTTCTGCTCGGGGCCGGGGGAAGGCAGCGGTGCAGGGGCCGCGGGGCTCACCGTGCCTCAGGCACGCCCGGGCTCATCCCCGTGTGCGGAGCACTCTCCTTCAGGCTGCGCTGCTTCCTGACCTCCGTGGAGAAGAGGGAAAGGAAAAGGCAAATAACAGCTACACGCCGTGGGATTCCTCCTTCTGTTTTGGAAAAGAAAGTGCAGGAAGAAGTCAGAGAGCCAGGGAAAATGAGTGAGATGATTTTTTTTTTTTTTTTTGGATGCTGTTCCAGTTTGGTTCCAGTGGGTGTGTGTTTGGACCAGGGCTGGTTTTGAAAAAAAAGGGTGCAGAAAATTCCTGTAAAAGAGAAGATCCTGAATCACAGGGAATTCTGTCGAGCACACATTATGAGGAATGAAGTCTGGAGATCCCCAGTGCAGGGAAACATGGGGAGGGGATGTATTCTGTTAGGGAAAGGGAGAGTTTTCAAATATTTGGTTTTTATTAAAAAATTCCCACATGAATTTTCTGTGGAAAGCAAGGATTTTCACAGAATTTACTCACAAAGAATAGAGCTGCTCTCTCTAAAAATCTTTCCACTTCTAAATGAAAACATTTCCATCTTGTCATCCTGGAGGTGATGACTGTAATGATCAGGTAGCCTCTGGAGGGGGGTTGTGGATCAGGAGTGCCATCATTACAGACATGGCTGGATATAGCTACAAACTGGGGCATAGCATGTGCTCAATATCCTGAAAGAAACACAGGATAACAAAGACTAGAGAGTCCTCCTCTCTCCAGCTCACTTGTGCCCAAAAACCACTTTGTGCATGAGCGGTGGCTCAAATGGACCAGAGCCCACCAGAGTAGAACCAGTCACTCGTTATTAACACAGCCCAACAAAACCAATCGCTCTATTATACACAATGCTTCTGCTTTTTTCTTTTTTTCCTGCAACAGAAATTCTCCTAAGCACAAAGATGGCTTTTACACCCTAATGCACATGGCTCATTTTTTCACCATATTTTCAGTGTCTGCACTTTGGTGGAGTTTACTCATCTGCAAGAACTCTGCTGTCCCCCCAGCCCAGCCCACTGTGTGCCAGAGGCTGGTGTTCATCCCAGATTTCAGCTTGTGTCACACCAATGGCATGAATTATGACTGGTGTTTGGGCATTGCAGACAGCGTTTCAGATTTCCAGCTCATCACTTTGATTGTCACAGTGCTCCTATTTTGCTGGGTTTTTATTAAAAATAAAAATGTTAAGGCACAAAGAAGAAAAGTTTACCCAGAAATGAGCTAAGAATGTCCACCGCTTGTACAGAAAACGCACTTTCCATTCATTTCTTAAAAAAACTTATTCAAGATTTTTTTAACCCATGGAAGATTTTTTAAAAAAACAACTATTGAGACTTGTGGGAAGATGATTAATTTGGTTCACACTGATGGTCTTCTTCAGGCTAATGTCTGAACTCATCTTGCTAGGAAAACACTGCATTTATCATCATGAGTTTGCCTTGCATGGAAAGTAAATAGTCCTACAATAGTTAAGATTTGTTTTGGTAACTCATTGTAAATCAATATAAAGAAAAATATCAAACAACAAAAATTATATTTTGCCACCATGGCTGGTATTGAAGTTTTCAAATGTCTGATGATGATTTCATCAGCTCTTCCCTGGAAGGGAAAAAGCTTCTCCCATGTGAGCTGCTCTCCAGCACTGGATCCAGCTGCACTATTCAATCTGTCCTTCTAGGTCTTGCATCTTCCTCCCTTGGAAGTTCCAGCCACCACCAGATCACAATAATTTCAGACAAAGTCTGTATTGTTCCTTCTTCAGGGTAGGACTTGAGGCTGGGTATCTGTTGCTGTTCTCTAGCTGTATGTATGTATCTTTATGATGAAGTGATTCCCCAAGACCATAAATCTACAATCCGTCCTTCTTCCCCACCAAAGAGCTTGTTAAAAGCAACTGACTCCTATAAACAAAAAACTCCCATGCTCCAGACAGAAGAGGAGAAGGGTCCACTTTGTCTCTGGAAAAGTCTGGGTACAACTGCCAGCTCCGCCACATAACTTTTCTGCAAGTAAGTGTACTTCTTTACACCCCACACATAAAATGGAGATATAAAAATGGTCAGTTACAAAAATGGTGCCTCAAGTCTTGCCTCAAATTTTGCCATGCCACCAAACTGTGATTTGTTTACCCTCTGAATTTGAGCCTGTGGGATGTGAGAATTTTAGCTATTTTCAATCTTTTTTTTTCCGAAACCATTTAGTTAAAAAGATCTTGGGCAATAGGCTTTTGGCAAAATGGGATTGCACAATGAAATTCCCAAAGCTGGCTCATGGGACATCCTCAGGCTTTAGGCCTGACATGTACCTGACAATGGTGTTAGCTGGGGTTTTGGTTTTAGAGTCATTTTTATATGGAGCAAGCCAGAAAACAGAACTTGTTAGGGATGCATAAAAATGCTTGCTGGGATCTTGTACTTCATTTGAACATAAACCTGTTACCTGCTGGCAAAAGGCTTTAGATGATGCCCACTGCCTCTTTGCCAATGGACTTTATTTATAGCAGTGGATTGGGAATTTCTTAAACCACAGAGGCTCCTCAGATCCGTACTTGTTCTGGCTTTGTAAGAGACAAGTATTCTGACATCAAATGCATTTTTGCAATCCCCATTGCAGACGCTTAATTGCAGGATGATTCAGGGCTCTCTAAGCAGCCAAATTTCCCTATACAGTCAAAGAGGAGCAGTCTCTGCAAGGGTGTTTCAAAGCACAGCTATTGGCTGCCCAGTGCTAGACAGTATGACTGTCTCCTTACCAAATAATTCAGCCTCTCACAAGGAAATCATGATTCACGCCAAAAAATTGCAGGACTTCTTGAAAACAGAAAGGGTAATTTTGTTAGCTTTTCTTAGAACACTCATGTCAGGGCATCAGGCTGCTCCTCTCCAGCCATGATGGCGACACATTTTCAATGTGATCAAACTGTATGCGTGTTCTTCGTTCCTGACTTTGAGCCCCCTGCAGTAAAACCCCCCTGATATAACACAATAAAAACTTTCAGAAAACAGCTGATGGAGAGGCCTTCTTGCTTTCCTGCAGACTGTTCATTTGGCAGCTTGGCAGCCTGTTGTTGAACATGGCTGGGAAGCCCTGAGGGCACAGCATCAATGGATGAGAACCTTGGTTGGGAATCCCTCAGAGTGCAATGAGCAGGGACCATGGGCTTGGTCTCCTAGGGACATGTTCCCAAATTTGACATGAAATGGGACTTTTTGTATGGATTGGAGGATAACTTTACTCTTTTCCATTTTCAGAAGGGTCCCACGGGCTGGATCCTGCAGGGCTCTGTGCACAGATAAGATGAGACCCAAGTGCCTGATGGACACAGAGAACAGGGTTGACTTTGGTCTGAGCTTATTGCAGTCACAGATTTTCAGCTTCACTGAGCACACCACTGTCATGCTCTTCCCCAAGGCAGGTTTCTGTTCAGTAATCCTCAGCAGCCAACCACTGCTTGAGGATTAAAGGTTGATTTTCCAATCTGGTCCTTGGAAATTTGATGCCACAGCTTTGATAATTCTAGTTTGCAATATTGCCTCTTTTATGTCATGCTTTATATATTGTCTTCCCTTGATGATATTCAGTCTGGTGATTTGCACTTATGGCCTGTATTTCTTGGAATATACAGGGATTTAAGGCAAACAAAGTGAAAATACAAATATTGGTTCTGGAAGTAGTCATTCTGTTGGCAGAGCCTAAAAGATGGCAAAAGGCACATGAAAGCTTTCATTAGCCTGCAGAGGGGCACAAAGTTTTGGTTTATAATGACCTACCACTATTTCAGATTACATAAAATGAAAGAGAATTTTTTAATGGGACTTTGAGGATGTGATCATCTAGTCCCTCCCTATTCTATAAGCTCTCTGTCTTCATTCTTGGTGAGAGTAGATCTATTACCTGGCTTCTGTAACTCCCATAAAAGCTCCATACATTATTTTTCATTCTAACAATGCCACTGATAAAACTAAAAACAGTCTATTTCCTGTGGTAGAGTGCAATAAATACTTTATATGACATCCTCCCTATAACATAGCCTGAGGAAAACTTGAAATGAGAAGTGGAGTAGACAGGAAAAATTTAGGGTAACATAACATTCACACATGCAGTAAGAGGAAGTTTTATAGGAAGGCTAAATATAGGCTGAGTCAAGACAATGATTGTAGAAGTGTGAAATGTGTAATGAGAAATAGTTCTTTTTGTGATAAGCAGAGAAATGGAGAATAGATTTTAGGATCCAGGTTCAAAAAGGTGAAAACTGAAGAAGCAAAAGAAGTAGTGAGAGAGCAGATCAGGGAAAAGACATGAGGAAGAAGGACTGAAAAAATGTCAGTGTCTGGGAGTTCAGAAAATGAAGCAATCCTAAGATTTTGAAAATTAAGGATGGCTTTGACAATGGAGGGAAAATCGCTAAACAGGAGCCAAATGTTCTGTTTCCAGCACTCAGACAGCACACCAACTTCTCTATTCTTTGAGATACAGGATGATAAGAGAGTGTCTGAACCTGTCTGCATCAGGCAACTCTCTGAACACATTAATGGGATGGATCTGATCATTCTCCACATTTTAGATGGACAAAGCTTAGGAAGCTCAAGATTCCAAAATTACAGGACTGCAGAATCACTTAGGTTGGAGAAGACATCTGAGATAATTGAGTCCAACCTTTGATCATCACCATGTCAACCAGACCAGAGCATTAAGTGCCACATCCAGTCATTTTTTGAACACCTCCAGGGATGGTGACTCCATCACCTTCCTGGGCAGTCCATTCCAAAACTTAACAACCCTTTCCATAAGAAATTATTCCTGATGTCCAACTTGAACCTCCTCTGGCACAGCTTGAGGCCATCCTCTTGTCCTATTGCTGATTGCTTGGCAGAAGAGACCAACCCCCACCTGGCTACAGTCGCTTTTCAGGCAGTTGTAGAGAGCAAAAGGGCCTCTCCTGAGCCTCCTTTTCTTGAGGCTAAACACCCCCAGCTCCCTCATCTGTTTCTCACAGAACTTATTCTCTAGACCCTTCACCAGCTCTGTTGCCTTCTCTGGACATGCTCCAGAGCCTTTCTTGCAGTAAAGGATACAGATCTGGGCACAGGACTTGAGGTGTAGCCTCGTCAATGCTGAGTACAGGTGGACAATGACTTCCCAAGTCCTGCTGGCTGCACTATTTTTGATACAAGCCAAAATTCACTGGACTTCTTGTCTACCCAGGCACAAGCTGAGTCATGTTCAGCTGTTGTAAATCAGCTCCCCCAGCTCCTTTTTTTATGGGCCACTTTCCAACACTCTGCCCCCAGCCTGTAGCACTGCAGGGTTGTTGTGACCCAAGTGCAGGACCTGAGACTTGGCCTTACTGAACCTCACACCATTGATCCAGCCCATCCAGGTCTGATGATGAGATGAACCTGCTGGCATTCACTGGACACGTGACTGGACAGCCCTCATCTCCAACCCATCTCTTCTCTCACCATAGGAGCTTCTGGCAGTTGCCTTGAAGAGCACTGAGCAGTGCTCTCAGAGGAAAACCCAAGGTTTCCTCAAACACACTTTGTTTTATGCACTGAACACAAGGCTCAGCAGACATGATTGTTGACAATTTGCTCTAAGACAAAAGAGAAGATGGCTACAAAAAGCTGTGGCATCTGGGGCCCTGCTTCTAAAGTGCAGACAATCTTCCCAAGCCCGGCCTTATGGAGAAAAAGGCAATATGAACGTTTTACACCACAGCAGACCCTCTACAGCAAACAGGCATGAGCCCATGATGATTTAAATACAATTTTGATTCTGATCTGCCTCTAATTCTTTTTGGTCCTTAAGACTAAACTTTTTTTTCTAATTGTACATGTGTAATGCTGGTAGTGTAGAGCTGCTCTCTCTTTTGGAGGACTGAACATTAGCAGCACTCAGAATGTGTCCTGGGCCTGTACCTGATAAAACAGGAAAACATCCTGCTGCCTACTCTGTCAAGGGTTTGTTTCTCTGTGGAAATCCTTTCCTTTAATCTTTGATTTATGGCTGTCTGAGAAAATATTCTAATGAACATTGAAACACTGAACAGGACTCTCCCTTGTGGGGGGATGCTACCATCCTGATGCTGCAGTCCATCTTCTGTGCCCTTCTCACAGCCTGACTGCTTGATGTCAGGAAACTCTGGATGAAAGGGGGAGTCTAGTTCTCAGAAGAACAAAACCTGACTGATGAAGTGCTCTTAGTCACACAGTAAAGTTAATTTATATTTTCTTTTTGTGTCACTTAGCTCTTGAGAGTATTCAACTGACCTCTGCCTCTTAACATTGGACATTACCATTTTCATTCTAATATCCCCATGTCAAAGACACAATTGAGCTTTCAAGGGAAATGTGAGAAACAGAAGCAAAAGAGATAACAGAGGCTTCTGAGATGGTGGTGGTGACAGCCCAACTGGCTTCAGTGCATTTGAGTTATCCCTATTCAGAAATTTTCTCACCTTCACAAAAAGGACCAGTATCTATTACAGGCACATGTGTTGATTCTACAGATGCACCCTGTTGATTAGGTGAGCTTTGTGTACCTGATCTGGTGTTGTTCGGAAGCCCAGACACAGACAAGATGTTCTTATTATTCAGGCCTCCCCTGCTCAGGTACTCTGTGTTGCTGCTGTAACTCAACCCCAAAAGATTTAGTGCTGAGAACCCCTGTGTGCATCTACCAGCAGCTATAATGCTGGTCATTGTCAGCTTCTCCCTGGTGGCAGTGGGGCTGCCTGCAGAGGCAAACTTCATGTGCTGGCTGGGCCTCTGTAAAACAAAATCACAGTAGGGATGGAGAATATGACAAATGTTTTGAAGTATGTTGAGGTTTTGACAGGCTGAGGCTAACAGTGCTTTCTAGCTGAAGGTACAGCTGCTTCTGCTGCAAAACAATGAAACAGGATAAATTTAGTTATCAGGCTTTCATATTACTTGAATCATATTACATCAACATATTTGGAAACAATCTGAAAAAATGGGCCGACACTGAGATGACAACATTCACTGATGGGATAATCTTAAGAAAGCAAATTTGACCAGTGAGGCACAGAGGAATCTCACAGTCAGGGGTGACTGTGTGACAAAGTGATAAGTTGGACTCTGTAACCCTGACAGGTAAAAAGACATGCACAGGAGGCTGGGCTGTGCAAATAACTGTGTAAGTCCCTAGTGCAGTGCAGCCAGCAGATTGAAAAATGTGAGGCTTATATAAATCATACCTGGAACACTGAGTCCAGTTTTGGGCTCCCAGTACAGGAAAGACTTGGTAAATGTGAGTCCAGTGGAGGGCCACCCAGATGGTGGCAGCTGAAGTGCTTGTCCTTCAAAGAGAGGCTGGAAATCAGGGCCTGTCTAGCCTGGAGAAGATATGGCATTGGAAGCCTTCCAGTATATCCTGGCTTTGAGCAGGCTGTTGAGTTCAATGACCTCCAAAAATCCAGCCTGAGCCATCCTGCTATTCTATAATCCTTAAGAAAATTAGCTGCAGTTATTAGTTTTATTTAAACATCAGCTTTATATATGGGAGCAATCACAATAAGTAAACAGAATATTAGAAGTTAATAGGAAGACAGCAAAGAAAAATCAGAAATTTTCATCATAAATAAAAGGTGTGCCTGGATCATGAACATCATGTGCAAACCTGTTCTCCCACTGAACAAAAAGGATAGAACTAGAAAATGTGGGTGGAAAGGAAAGAAGGGTAATTAAAAGTTTGAAAATGAGAGTAATTCATCTAGAATTATTCTTTCTGGAATAAGGATAACAGGGGATTTATAATATAATAAAGAAAGTCATGATTATCATGAGAACATGAAAAAACCAGGTGGCAAGCTCGAAACAGTCAAAGTGAACCTTATCTGTGTTGTAGATAGGATGTCTCAAGAAAGCAGCCGGCTTGTGACTGGGTAGGAGAAAAGGCTGGATTCTATGGACATGATGTCAAGATTTCCATGCAAGTTTTTCAGAAAATGAAAAAAAAATAGACAAAGACAATGAAGAAAACATAAATAATACATTGCAGCAATACTACTATTCAAATTAACTGAAAAAATGCAGATATTTACCAGTTAACAGGTTTATTAGAGAATGGCTTCACCATCACTTACTGTCAGTCAGTACAGCTTCCTGAAAACAACAGGTTAAAAATCTGCTATATGAGAATCAGCTCCTTTGCTATGGAGCTCAGGACTAATGTATTAGTGTATGTAGGACACACCTATTTATATGTTTATAGCGACATACCTTCTAAAAGGTGTTTTTCATTTACCTGGGGTATTTACCTGGCTGTGTCTGTATGGGGCAGACAGGGCAGGTGGCAAGTGGGGTGTTGGCCTGTGGCCACATTTGCACATTTGCAGGGGAATGCAGCCCCTCCTGCAGCCCTTGGGGCAGGCTCCATTGCTGCTTTCCTGTCAGTGGAGCTCCATGTCGTGGCTGCCTGGTGGAGCTCACATGCCATGGCTGGAAAAGCCAGCGGTGCACGTGGAGATGGCTGCATCACACACCTCTGCCCACAGCATGAGCAAAGACATTCCCAGAGCCAGCAAATGTAAGCCTTGCATTGCTACTGTTTCCCTGCACTTGATTCACTTGCTCAGGGTTTTATTCTTCTGTCCCCTTCAAATGAATTTTTGAGTCCAGTGGAAATTCTGCATCTTTTTCCCCTGAAGTTTTCCACTTTATGTAATTTTAAAAATCTTCCATGTGAATTTACTGGCAAATTTTGTCTCTGCATCTTGGAATATGCAGGTCAGACCCAAACTTGAAATTTAAGTAATACATTTTTTTACCCCCTGAAATTCTGATCAGTTTTTCATGCAGTTCACCCAGTGTACAGTTCACATAATGATTGCATTTTGATAAAAGTTTTATTAAAATCTTAGATGGTAACAGACACAAGAGCACTCATAAAAGAGATAAAACTGATCCACAAGGATTTTATGAAAACATTTGTTTTCTGATCTAGTTCATTGCTCTTGTATGCCTAATACTCCCAGTTTCATACAGGACTAGGTTTAGATGGGTTTATAAAATGACAGTATTTTATTACTTACACATTCTCATTTCTACAGACTGGACTGACTTCAGACCCATTTAGTGCTATGCCCAAAGCAAATTAAAAAATAATTTAAAAAAAAAAAAAAGCCAAACACTTTAGTTTGAAGGTAGAGTCTGCTTCTTAAGTAAGTCAGAATCTGGGAAATGTACATTAAAGAAAAAAAAAATAAGCTGTTATAACTAGACCTTTTAATTTTATTCCACATCTTAAAGTTTCTCTTCTAGCTTTAAATATGTTCAGTCTCAGATAGAGCTGATCTTCTCATTATTGATGGAAACTTTGAAGCTTTATCCCCGACAGAGAGCTGAAGGTAGAGAGTCTGTAAAATTTTCCGCGTAGCACAGGAATATGGGGAGAGAAGAATTCAGAAAGGGGATGCAGGGCCTTTCTTACGAACTTGAAATCCTGGCAAGCAGTTCCTTGAAGCTGTAACCGAAAATCAATGTGATACATAATTAAATTCCAGTCATCACATATGCAGCAGGCAGTCTCTCCAGCTCTTACCCCGGCAGCGGCGGAGCGGGGCCATCGATCGGAGCGCGGCTCCCCATCACGGGCAGCGCCCGGCGGCTCCGGGGGCTGCCCCAGACTGCAGGACAAACAGCCGACTCCAGCAGAGGTGTCCCATGCTCCCTAATCATTTAAGTGCATTGCACAGAGAGCCCCGACTAGTCCCACAGTCTCCGTGCTGCCATCAGTCTTTCCAATAAATGAGCTTTGAGCAGGCTCCAGAGAGAAAAGGAAAGCAGGGTGATCAATTCTTTCCAATATTAGGTTTTCATTTTAACTTCTGCCCCTCGATGGCTGCTTGGGTTGGGTGCTCTGTAATTATATTCATCAAGGTCTGTCAACATAAATTGGCAGCCCTCATTTAAGGGCATCTAGTTTGTTTACTAAGTCAGAGAGAGAGACGACTAGCATTGATTATTTCTTTTAAGAAGATGAACTAAAATGGCTTTTTTCAAATTATTTACTGTTTCTAAAGCCAAGCTATGCAATTTATACATGGCTCTTGCTGATCTCCCTTTACTCCTGACAAAGAGAAAAATTATCTTGTCTGCTGCTCTAGACACTTTTGATATTAACATTAATATTAACTGACTTGTATTCCTCTTCAGTGCTACATTATTAATTTGCCCATGTATTTACAATGTGCTCATCACTGTATGTTTTGCACCCTGCCAAAGCATGCATGCTCACACACTGCCAGCACAGAAACCCTTCCTAACACAGGAGTAAAATAACATCAGTAAATATCACTCTTGTACAGAACAGGAACAGACTATCTAAATGTAAAACCAACCGTGTCTGGTAAAACTAATGGGATTCTTCAAAAATGTCAGTGAATAGCTAGGCAGGGGCACTGATTGATGTTATTTACTTGACTTTCCAAAAGAGCCAGTGATAACTCCCTTAAAAATCCCCTAAGAAGGTAGGCATGAGGCAGGAGAAATAGCCCAAATCAAACAGCAGTGAGAGCTGGGCTGAGAGCAAACCTGTGACTCCTGGCTGGCAGATGGGGGTTGCAGGCACTTGCCTGTTAAGACGCCTCCCAGTCCTAATTACAGGGCTGGTTTTCATGCTTATAATTTTAACTGTTCCTGCAGAAATTTTCCATGCTGGTGCCTGCCCCAAGCTGGCTTGTTGTGTCTAGAAGAATTGTCCCTCCAAAACCAATCCAACTCTCTTAGCAAGAGAGTTGCGGAAAAAAAAGCGCATTTCTTTGCTTCTTGAAAGAACAAGCAAATAAACTCCAATAACTACTTGTCTGAGACTCCAGTGCCCCCGTGCTGTGTCTGGATTGTGAGGGAGGAGCAGCAGCAGTGCTGCAGTGGAACCTGGCCCTTCCAGATGTCTGCATCCTCTTCATGCCTGCACCCTGCCTCCCTGCTCCCTGCTTACACTGTCCCACCATCCAGCATCCCGGCAGCGCTGCTGCTGTGGGGAAGCCTCTGAGGGCAGGAATGTGATCCAGTGCAATGTGGGTGCTACTAACACAGCCATGATTCACTGGAGAGACAAACCTGTCCTGGTGCTGAGCATGACTCTGAAAGCAGGACAGGCCATGGTGTCCAGGCAAGCAGCCGAGTGTGGAGAGAAGAAAAGGCTTTGTGTGGGAGACAATGAAAGGATTCAGGAAAGGACAGCAACGACATACAGAAATTATTTTATTTGGGTGTTCTGCTGCTGTGGGTAGAGCTGCTAAAATGTGTCCTTGGACAGCAAGGACTGCCAAGCTGGACTTTTGCAGGACATTGCTCTCATTTGAGTTGTGTTAATCCTCTGCCTTAGGAGGAGAGGTATGAGCTTCCCTCAACTCCTGCATTTTTGCTGTTCCTGTAATCAGTTTCCTTCCCCTGCTTTCTTTTCCTGAGTTTCCCTGCTCATCTTAGAGGCAGCTCTGTGGGTTTTTTAGGGATGGGTTAAACCCTGCCTTTAAAGGGACCAGTTAGGGACAGGTTCAGCTGAGTAGGTAAGAGAGAAAATGTCAGAAAAACAGAGATGGGGAAAGGAGCCCCATTTGGGAGATGCTGTGACTGCAAATCAGGCAGACTGATGCTGTGATGGGGTCCTGAGAAGCAGGGCTGTGGTCAGTAGATGCTCAACCTGGAGAAAAGGCAGCCTGGAGCAGAAATGGTCAAGTCTTGGCTCAAATGGGCTGTGGCACATTTCCCTCAAGAAACCAGAGATTGCTCAGTTTCATTGTTTATCTGACATCCTCATGCAATGCACTGCATGCTCAGTGACTTTCCTCTGCTCTGTTTGGGCTAATGTCTTGCTACTGATGCTTTGATTTCTCAGGCTGCTGGAACCCACACACCACACACAGCTGTCCCTGGGGACTGCATCAGTGTCACCAGGATGCAGCCCTACTGCATCTATTCATTGCTTTTTCCAGAACATCCCTTCTGAAAAAATCAGTAAAAATGTTACCTGCAGTAAATTGAGCATTTATGATGCATAATTACTTTTTTGCAATGTTTTTTCGGACATTGAATGTTCATTGGTTTGTGCTGAAGTCAATGAACAGTTTCTGCAAGAAAAATGCTAAAAGGAAAGCTGGCACTATTTCCTTTTGCTAGTTAAATATGAACTTGAACCACTGCTTTTGCCTATACTTTCCTACTTAAATGAAAACAATAAGCATGCACAGGAAGTTTTGATTTGGATTGAACAAAATTATCTTCTGGTGAGGGATGGTCCTATTTTCCAGCTGATATGTTAAGGCTCAGAGGCCAGGGACAGACTGCCTGCTGAATTTGGAGCACCTACCTGAGATGCCAGGACCTTAATCTTTTAGCATTTGACAGACTGTATTCCATATGTGCAAAACACAGTTTACCTTGACTTTGCTAATGACTGAGGGTTTAGGAACTTCAGCAAATCAGATCCTAAATTGCATCAGGCAGCCTGGAAGAGGGACAACCCCAGTTTCCACTTCAATGTGTGTGATAGCTCTGAGAGCCTCTGGCTTTCTCTGATCATTGTTCCTGTACTGGGGCATCAGTCCTTAAAAAAAAAAAAAAAATCATATTTCTAAACAAAACCCAAGGATCCTGGGGGCTGAATCCCACGTAGTGCATTTTGCTGCAGTGAGGATTCCCCACGGGCAGCTGAAATGCCATTCCTTTTCCTTCTCATTAAGACAATGAATAGCACTTGGGTTTTTTGTAGGCTGCCTGAGAGGAAATGTGCGGAGAACTAGGATTTTTATCTTGACCCTTCCCAGAAAATTCAAATCCTCAGTTGCAAATTAGAAATGAACCCAGGGGCTATGGAAATACCAAACAAAAAGGGCTGTAAAATTGTTTTTCTTTAAAAGGAATAGAAGACTCTAAGCAAACCCTCTTGAGCATCCTGTACAGCTTTCTTATGTGCTCACTAGAAACAGGTCTTTCCTTTTTTATATTCTCAAATGAGATTTTGTGTAACTTCTTTTGAGTTGGTTGCAACTCCTGCTTAACATGCTTGGATAGGACTCATGCAGGAGAACCGTGACTTTTTGACCTCCAATAGGAATATAGAATGATAGAATGATTTGTGTTGGATGGGACCTTCAAAGGTTATTTAGTCCCTGAGCATTTTGGGTAGAGTCTTTTGGATTAAGTGGTACCCATGGATAGGATTAGACTGGAAACTCCCCACTAGAAAGAGCCAGCTCTTGGTCCTGTGCTTGCTGTGCCCTATTTCAGTACAGGGCCCACTCTTCCATGTTTGTAGTCATGTCCATAGCCCTGTGGTTCTTCCATTCTGCAGTCCAGGAAAACACTGCACCAGCAGCTCCTTAGAGTGCACTTCACTGGCACTGGTCTCTGGCAAGATATCTTCTCCCTTTTGATGCTTTATTTCATTGCTAGCTGTTTCTCTTTCTACAGAATATCATTTTCTCATGACAGAAACCAGACCTTTTTGAAATTTGCAATCAAGTCTTGGCTCTCCTTAAAAAGCTTAAGCAATAAAATCATGGAACCTGCTACTTTTCCTTTTCTAGTGAATGGGCACAGAATATAAATTACCTCTCTCTCAAATTCCTCTGCCTGGCTCAGTCAGTTTTGGTTCTGATGAACTTTAAACCTCTGGATTTGAATAGGGATTTATATGAGAGTTGTTCCAGGTTTAAGTGTAGCTGCTTGTGCCCTCCCTCAGCAGCATTTCTGTTTGCTTCAACTTCACTTGAGTCATTTGTTTGCCAGTCACTTTCTCTCTCCACTCCTGGAAAGCCATTAGAATTGATTTCTGTAAGAATTTAAAATATTTCTGCTAGTCCCTGTAGGGCTGTCTCGGAGTCTGCATAGATTGCTGTCAGTTGAGATGGTACTGGAAGATGCTGCATTCATACCAAGGAAGAACTCACTTTTCCCACATCCTTCTGTTTCACATTTCTTCTCTGGATTTCTAAGCAGAAAAATTTCCTGATCCTTTGAAATAAATAGTCAGTGGAAATAAATATGAAATCTGGACTCTATGGAAATCAATAGCAAAACCCCTTCTTGACTTCAAAGTGCTGACCTAGAAGGTTAATGGCAATAATTTAATGCTGCACATAGGATAAAATCCACTTGTGAACCATGTACTGTACCTGAGGAGCCCAGGGATATAAAGTGACATTGTTACTAGCTGGTTTAGTTGAAACAGAACCTCATTTTTCTCATTGCTTGGAAAATTGTGGATGTTATCATCCTTTTCCTATAAGTAAGCTAATCTTTTTATTGATATAGTGCACACCAAGCACCACAGTGATTTGTGATGTGGGAAGGTCCTTTGTTGCAGTTTCAGCATGGCTCTGAAAGCAGCTTTAATGGCAGAAATGGAAAAACCAGTTACACACGCCAAATCATTATTCTGAGAGTTTCTCCAAATGATATGAAGGAGTATAAGCCCTACAACACAAAGAGATTGTGGAAAATCTGTAGGCAGCATGTGAATCACTTTGTCATGCCTCTTTATGGCACACATGGCACCACACACGTTATTTAGGCCAGCGCCCTGCAGATCAAATCCATTTGGAAGAAAGGTGATCGGTTCTGTGGAGCTGCTAGACATGAAAAAAAAAGGTGTGTGAGACATGCCTGCAGTTGTCTGTGAAAATGTCAGGGCAAAACAGGGGTATTAGAAAGACTTCAGAATCTGGATGTGAGGTTTTAGCTTTTGTCCTAACTGGACTTGGAAAGATATTTTTGTAGTTTCAAGTTAACCAGTTCAAAGCCTTATTGCTTTGGGCCACATTTGCACAATGGAATTAAAAACACATATTTGAGGAAAATTGAAATCAAGCAGTTAATTACTAAGTTTCAGGATTTTTTTTTCTTCCAAAAGAAGAAAAAAAAGATAATAAGGAATAAGGTCTGGGTGGTAAAGCTATTCATCAAAACATTTTTGACATTCAGTCAAACGTCTTAAGTAATCTAACAAACTGGTGGGATTTGAAATTGCTTTTGTTCTTGTTAAGGCATTGTTCATCCCTGCCTGCATAGTCCTGCCTGACCCACTTCTCTCTCCCTAAGAGCCCTGGTTTGTGCATGGCAGAGGAGTGCAGGAGAAGGCATGGAAAGGCCCATATGGCTTTCCTGCTGAAACATGCCTGCACCCCACCCAGACAGAAGTATGTCTCAGCCAATTTACTAGCCAAGTTAGAATAGGCAGGTGGTAATGTCCATCTTTAGGTGCATTTCACCGGTTTTGTGGCCTGAAAAGTGAAATAATTGCTATAATGCTATTTACTGCCTTACATTAGCAGCCCAAAGGCGCCAGCATCTCAGTGTGGCCATACTGGGAAATCCATATCACAGCTGCCCTGAGTTTATTGTCACTTTTTCACTTGTCCAGACTACTGGGATATTAGGCTGGGCTTTGCAATAACTCCATTTTTGGACCATGGTCATGGGATTTGCCACATTTTCTCCTTGGAGAGCACACCATGTGCACAGAGGTTTCAACACAATCCCCTGCCCCACCAGGATATTTCTTTGAAGGCTGCTTCCTATCATGACTCCTGCTGCACCAGGCTGGGTATGGGGAGGCTTCTCCCTTACCACTGCCTTTCCTACCACTACTGAGGGGACCATGTGAAGGTCTCCAAAATCAGAAGGGATTGTGCTAACCTCGGGAAACTGCAGATTGTTCGAGTCAGAGTTTTGAATCCATTTTTTTTCCTGCCACTGCAGCATCTAAGAATCTCAAAGTATTTTATCCAAAAGTCAGAGAACTTGACAGAACTTATTGTCCATATGCATTTTTCATTCTAAAATCACCCTATTTTTTTAAAAAAAACATTCTGCAAGAAAGGCAATATGAGAATAAAATATTAAGTATGTATGCTATGGCAATGAATACTTTGTATAATCAATTATAGCCTAACACAATTCAGATTATTTATATGATTTTCATATAGTGCTGTGGGTGCCACAGGTACTATCTGACTATCTGGTGAGAGACTCATTATGACATGGTGTGTAGCAATTGTGCAAGTTATACTGCAAAATGGAGAAAAACACGTTAAGCTCTGGAAAAACATATTTCTTAACTTTCCAAACTTGATGCTTATGCGTATTTGTTATGTACTCCAAAATCATTATGAATTTGAGCTTCACAACATCATGGAAACATTTTGAAAAACTTGTTGAACCAAGTCTCAGCTGTAATTCTTACAATATGATAGTGGATAAATCCAAGTTGTTATTTAACCTCCCTTTCCATTTTAAATACAAAGGAACTGGCTTCTTAAAACAGTGATTTGATTGTCTGGACACAGAGAATAAAGTCTTAGTTTCTGTGACTACTTCATTTATATGTACATATGTTTGCCTAAGTATTTATGAAGGAGAACATGTCTTTATATTTTTCTACATCCCAAAGTACAGACAGAATAGTTTCTCCTGTTCTGAGCATGGAGAGATACTTTCCTCAGCCAGCTTTGGACTCTGACAGCACAGAAGTTCACACCAACAACTTTATGTGGACAGGTAATTGTTGGACTGTTATTGTTGCAAGCTAGCAAACAGTGCAATAATATCTATTACCTGAAATCTCATTAAAAGTCTCATTTTTTAATGAATTGTGTGGGGGTAAAGAAGTGATCCTGCTTTCCACATGTGGCACTTTGACCTGGCCAGTCAGCAGCACTAGCTCTGTGTGCATCCCCTAAAGGGCAGCTTTGCAGGTGCAGTAGTTGTGTGACCATATTTTCCCTGTTCATATTGCTTTCCTGTCTGTAGTCCTACGAGAAATCCTTTAAAACCTTTAAACTAGGGGTTCAGTGGGAAAGCCCTGCAATTCAGCCACACATGCATGCAAGTTCTGCCACTTGCATTTTTTGATGAGTGTTGCTGTCTGCTCTTCCACTTAAAACCAACCCAAACATTTAATCTGTGATCACAGAACATACCTGATGCAACCACAGCAATGGTAAAGTGATGTGTGGAAACTATTTAAAGTATTTAAGTGTAATTTCGTGACATTTAGCCACTGGAAACAACAAAAACCTCATGTGATCTGTGTATACTTTCCAGAACATGTCCCCAGCTGGCAAAACGCCATTTCACTACTTGCCTTGCCCCACCACCCAGCTCTCATCTGTTCCCCTGTTTGGTGGACCAACAGGCAAGGATTTGCAGCTGTCAAGAGTTTCTGCCTCTATGAAGGGTCTTTTTAAGACCAGGCAGATCGGAAAAAGAATACATAGAAATTAATATAATTTTCTCTACCTTTCTGAAGCTAATCATAGGGGGTTTTTGGTGTTGTTAAATCACTGAGTCTCATCAACAGCAAATAATAAGGGATGTCTTGTTTCCATTAGGGTTAATATCACAATTTTGCCTGATTATTCTCAGTAAATAACTCAGTGGGAACAATGCATCTTTTGTAATAAAGCTTCTACCAGAAACCTTGGATGTTTTACAAGAAGGAAACGTTGGCTAAGACTGCAACACAAAAATGTGGTCTATGATTCCCATATAGATGTATAGTATTAATACATGCTGCCATGCCAAAAACTTACTGGTATACCACATCCAGAATGGGATGCATGAGGGAAATGTATTTTTCTGCTGCCTTTCCATGTCTTTTTTTTTCAAATGAGGGATGTAGTGCAATGCACTCATGTAATAATATGCTTAAAATCACTTATGTTCAAATGAAGCAAAATGCTCCAAAGCATTAACTGCTTCTGAAACTATGCCCTTATGGTTTCAATTAAAAGGAAATTATTTGCTTTGTGAAACTTTGCCTGGATTTGTAATTCTTCCTCATTGTCTGAATACAGCTCTAAAAAGCTTCTGTACTTGAAGTCACTAATCAGGTTTCAGATGGTAACAGTCATATGTCATGTCGTATCATGTCACACAAAAATCGGTTATTTAGTCCAGTCTGCAATAAGGAAGGTTTCATATCATCTTGTTTCTGGCCTTTCTAATCCACAGTTTAGGCACTCTGCTACCCAAGAGTTTTTTCAGATTTTCAGATATTTTTTTCTGGTATTTCTTGATGAAGTGGGAGTTTAATTTTTCAGATCATAGCATTGACTACATTATTTTTTTTGCCATGCATGGGCTATTGGTGTTTTCTCAAGAAATAAATGTAAAAGCAAGCAGCAATGGCAACCAGTCATTAATTGCAGACTTTCCTATACTCCTTAAATGTCTGGAATAGTAAGTTCTTTCAAACCAGAGTATGGAAGGAAACTACATCCAGCCCAAGATGCAGAGTGCACATCCATCCCTGTGCCCACACCCCTGGTGTGTGGTGGTGGTTTGTGGGGTTGTGTTCACACAGAGCAGACTAGATGCTCTTCAGCTGGTGGGGCCAGCGGCTCCACCTTCTGTTTGCTCACTGGCTTTCTTCTCAAGAGCTCAGTCTACCATTCCTTCATCTTCTCTTATTTTTCTGTGCATTGGTAGCAGCTGTGATGATCCAGGGCACTGCATTGGCAGCTTGCCCGAACTGGGTTTTTTCTGTATCATCCCCAAAACCTGCGAGGTAGCACCATTCTTGAGCTGCAGCTTCATGCTGAAATGAGCACTTGTTCCTTCCATGGCTCAGAGTGACTTATTGCCTCTGCTTTCAGGGGAGGTTTGTGCCACACAGTACAGCAGTGTCCTCCTGCCTTGCACGATGCTCCTACGGAGTGTGGAAACGTCTTCTTGACTTTTTCACATGGCAGTGCTTTCTGCAACTCCACATAAAGAGATGAATTGTTGCTTTTTTAGGTATGGCAATGTGCAGTTGAGGGCGTCAGCTAAGCAGCTGTGTAGAAGAGGGACAGTTTTGTTCAAAGTGCCAGGCAGGGGCAGATGTGTATCTTGTCAACTTCTCACTTTACCTTGTGATATTTTGTTGCTAATTGGTATTGTGACAATGAGGGAATTGCCTCCAAAGGAGTCTATTACTTAGTCCAAAATGGCTAATAAAAATGTCCTATGAATTGAAATGTAGTTCAGTTTGAAAGGAAATTATATCTCCCTGGAGACTAGTAAATGGTTTGGGAAAAAGTGTTCCACTGTTCTCTTCTTTGTTGCAACAATCTATGCTGGAAAATATCTTTTTATTACAGCTAGTTGACTTTAAAGGCATACTGGTTCAAATATATTGATGGGAGAATAAATGAAAAGCAAGTTCTTGTGAATGCTGCTAAGTTTAAATCAATGAACAGTAGGCACTCAAGGCAAACAAGTCTTCACCCACTCAACATTTCCTTGAGCATTTTGCTGTCTGATTTTATAGCCATCGGCAAATGAACAACTTTCTTTTCCTACAGGGTAGCTGTTATTGCTTTGTGTTGTTCTGCTGGCTTCTGTTTCATTTCTTTTTAATCCACTATAATATTTGGTCATATCAGTCTAAGAAATCTTTCCAAGAGCAGTCAGACCATCAAGAACATCTGGTTTATCTCTATATTTTCCCTAGGTTTGGTGTATTCAGCATGAGAGTCCAGGAGTGTTTTTCCACCTTCATTAGTCAGACCACTTCATGAAGACAGATAAACAACATTATCTCCACTTACCAGCTGGAAACAGTGGTGCATAGAGAGGGTGAGTGTCTTCCTGAGGCAACTCAGGAGCAATGAGTTCAATAATGAGTCACTGCTGAGGTACCCAAATGCTCTGGTCTCCTAATGCCCAGCCCGAGTCTGATGTGCCATGGCATGGCTCCTACATCCATGGGAGAAGTGAAGCCAGAGACTTATCCAGCACTGCTTTGCTCCTTTGGGTCTGCTGGACATGGGTGTTATGGGTGAGGAAAAATACTTGCTGTCAGACTTCCAATAATAATAATAATAATAATAATAAAGAGAAGTGCTTGTTAAAGTGTTCCCCAAAAATATTTACTGAATATTATCAACAAAACTTTTGATGTGAGAGCTAAAGGCAGTTCATCTGCAGTTCAGCAGTCTCCAGCTGGGCTTGGCTGAGGCAGCCCCATCTCAGCATCCATCCAGCTGTGTCTCTGTCTGCCGAGACTAGGGGCACTGGACCAGCCCAGCCATTTCTAAGTTATATTGATGCCATATCTGAAGATGAGCAAGACTGACACCCAAACTCCCAAGATGTATCAAGGCAAACAATATTCACAATGGGTGAGTTGTGGTGTGTTCTGAGAGATACAGACTGTGCATGGACTCAATCCTTTATTCCTAATTATAAGGGAATCCCCAAAAAGATCAGATATGGGTTGGTTTTATACTTCTCCAAAAGCTATGGAAATCTACATTTTCCTTCCCTTCAACCTGGATTAAGGATTTCATAGTTTGTCAGTTTACTCTCTAGCAGATCTGGTCNCTCAACATGGATTAATGATTTCATAGTTTGTCAGTAACCTTTAAATAAGATTAATCTCCAGCCTATGAAGTTTCTTGTGTTTACTCTCTAGCAGATCTGGTCTCTACTTGACCTGTTGCAATCTCTCCTGAAGCATCTGCAGCTTGCCATGGTCAGACACCTGAAACTGGAGTAGGATAGACATTTGGCCTGTCCCAGCAACAAAATAAAATTAAACTTTTCTGCAAAGTTCCATGCTCACGCATATAGAAAGACAGAACAGAGAATAAGTCTGATGGTACACTTTTGGTAGACTATATCATGTCTTATTGCCCCAAATTTGTTAAAATCAATAAATCCTGTCTGAAAGACAGAGGAGTGAATAGTCTGGATTTGTCTCATTTGTCTTCACCATTAGGCTATGATGAAGAAATATGGCTTCACCATTAGGCTATGATGAAGCACAACATCCTTTGATGTGAATTTCATTCCTAGAATTAAAATTTCCTGTTTTTCTCTGTTGGTGGTGCTTTTGATCTCTTGAATTGTTAAAAGCTGTCTCATTTTAGGGTGATACAGTTTAACTGAAATACATAACTGTCACTCTTGAAAGCCTTAATATCAAGAATTATCTGAACCATTGTGGATGTCCTGTCAAGACTCCCTCTGCACAGACCACAGCCAGCAAAATGAGGGCAGGAATTCTTCTTACAAAGGGTTTTGGACAGAGAAATATCTGGTTTCTTATGAACACGAAAACCATGTTCGCTATTTGTTGATAAAACACCAAAGAAGCAAGCTTGTTTTTGAAGGGTATTGCAGCTGCTTGTGTAAGAAAACATCACAGTTCTGTGTTTAGTGGAAATATGCCAGTGGGATTGGGCTGGCCTGAGTGTCCAGGGCGCCTGCTGCTGGGTTTCTGGTGAGAATCCTCTTTCACAACTGCTGCAGCAGCACTACTCTGTGTGCATGAATAAATAATAAAAGCTGTGACTCCAGTATGGAGATTTTATATGACAGAATACAACGGTTTAAAGTCCATTACAGCTACTGTCACACAGAGCCAGCTTTCTGGCTCCTTCTTCCAGGCCCAAGGCTTTGGTTTGTAGTAGGCATCCATTTTATCAGCAGTGATTTGTGAACCCATGTAAACACCCATGACATACAGCAGAGCCCTCAGAGTGAAAAAACTTTTTGTTTTCTTCTCCTCATCTTCACTGAGCATCTGTTTGGCTGCTGCTTGATAAGATGAAATTAAATTAATGAAATTTAATGCCTTGGATGCAGGAACAAAATACACAATTGTAAAGCAGCCGATAAAAATTACATAATGTTATATGCAATCCCAGTTTAATACATGTGAAATTATTTCTGCAAGAGTCAAATGGTGCCATTCAAGATTATATTTTAATGCAATACAAGGTCTTTGCTCTGAGAGAGTCTAACTGGTAAAATCCCAGATGGGCTCCACTCTGTCTGTTGCTTATTCTCACAAGACTGTCATGAGGGCCATTCAGAGAGATGTCTTTTCTCTTTCAAACTAATGCATCATGAATAAGCAGTGGAATCTTGCTGTCACATCCCTGAAATCCAGCTAGTATCGTCTTTCTGTTTCATTTTCATAAGTAACTGACAAGGTACCAGTTTTAAAAGAAGACCTATGGAGGAAATAGATAACACTGATTTAGCATTCTGTTGCTTGTTTATCTTGTGTGTAAAGAAAGTCTGGGTTTTTTCTTTGGTGGTTTTGGTGGGGTTTTTTTTAAACTTTGTCAAATCTGCCTGCATGGTTTTATTGGACATTTTGTTGATGTGACAGAGGAGAAGCTTTTGCTGGCACCCTTCTGACATTCCTTTTCAGGCCATTAGATAGATATCATCTACAGTGGGATTAGGTGCTTGAGGGCCTGGAAGAGCTAAGGTTCTTTTGGGGAACTTGAATTTGAAAACAAAAATATCACAAAAGCCAAAGCATTGATTCCATTTCCCTTTTACATGAGCACCTGGGTCGTGAATATAAATCCATAAGCCCCCAGTATCATAAAACCTCCTGAAATAACAAGTGGACAACAGACAGCTCATGGCATTTGAGCATGGCCTCCCCAGCCCACAGAGGGGGAAATGGCAAGACAGGAGGATGCATGAGCAGAAGGGCTGTATCAGGACAGGGCACAGCCTGGGGTGCTTGGGGATCTCACACTGCAGTTATACACATGGTTCCTCTGAGGTCAAAGCTGTTTAAAAATCGCTGCTCTGAGCTGCCCCCCTTCCTGCCTACACTGCTTTGTCCATCGTGCCATTACTCTGCTTGTAGGGCTTTCTCATTTCAGCCAGACATGAAAACCCTGCATTAGAGGCAAGAGGAACCTCCACAAGCCCACAACGTTTTCTTGAAGTGTTTCTTAGACTTGCATTATGGCACTGTTTAACAAACAGCTGCCCTGGTGTGAGTAAAAAGATGCTGAAATATAGCACATGGACAGAAATAACCATCTGGGGGCAAGAGCTCCTTAACCTTAACCAAACAAGCTTTGCTCTTAGGGAGAAGACTCTCCTAACTGCAGCCTGGGGCTGTGCTCTGCCAACCAGGCAGCTGTGGGAAATGCTTTTGCAACTGATGCCTCCTTTATTCTTTAAAATATTGCTGTTCCCAGTCCCTTCTGCAATAACAACAAAAAATGAAGTGTGGACATGGTTTGTAAAACCCACGCAAACCATGGTTCAAAAAGTTCTGGAAAACAATAATTTTCATCAGTCCTCTATGCAGCTTCTTTGCTTCCAGGGTCTTGGTAGGAGAGCTCCAAAATGGAGGAAGGACCTTCAGAGGGACTACACCACCTTACACAGAAATGTTTTTAATTTCTATGGTACCTTAGAGTGATCTCAGATGTGTGAGATTCCCTTCCCATTGAGCATGATGCAAACTCACAGGTTAAGTAAGAGCCCTTCCCATGCAGCTCTGCTGCAGCCCTGTGCTGACTCTTTCTCCCACAGGGAATGTGACCTGTGGCAGGGACACTGTCGTGCTCACCTTGCCTTATATCTATGGCCTGGGAGGGAGAGAAGCAGGGGAGGAGGTCAGACAGGCAATGTCTCTGCTGGCACCCCTGTTCTTTTGGCCAGGGGGTGGTTGGACAGATGGTTGAGTGTCTGCACATCTTCACTGAAAGGGACCCGTTTCAGGGTTCCCATCTTAGCCTGGCTTTTGCTCCCTCTAGGACGTGAAAAAGAAGTCCCCATAACACTGATGATTGCAACAGCTGTGAGAGTCTTTGCATTTGAGATAATGCTTTGCTCACTAGGTTAAAAAGCTGCTTTTTTAGACTAATCTTTCCTCAAGCTACAGGAACCTGGACACGTGGACCTTGTCTGCTTTTGCATTTGTAAATTTCTTAGTATAAAGGGAGTTGATGCTCTGCCACAAACATAATGGATGCAACAGTGAAAAAGAAACTCCAATGCTTGTCATCCTGATAGGACTAAATTGGAGCTCTGGGCACTGCCTCAACACAAGCTGCAAAATATTATTCAGCCACTTGTGTATGAAGTACTTCCCCTACCACCCATTAATATCTCTCAGCAGCTTCCTGAGAATAAGATTATAAGCTAAATACATGGAGCAATGCCATGAGTGTGCTGCTCCAGGATAACCCTAATCCTTCCTGAAGAACTTGGAGTATTTTTCCTCCTCATTTCTCTCCTGTTATGTGCCCATCCTGACAAGCTTGCAGCAGTTCTTGTGTGACATGATTAAAAATATCAGATGTCTCAAAAATCTGGAGAATACAAACAAAAGGCAAATCAGGACTGTTCAGTCCTTACATAGTATTACTCTAAGAAGGGTGATTTAGATGCCTTATTTTAATTTTGCATATCTTTCTAATTTTAGTGTATTTTATAATGTTTAGTGACAAGTTCCTAGATATGAATTGCCTCTCTGGAACTAACATAGTATTTCTGCAGCATTTAAACCACAAAGCTATGACACAACCTCAGAATTAAGACCAGGTTAATGCAGCTTTGAAGAGTGGAGTGCCTTTCAGACTATCTACATTAGATGCAGGAGGGGCTCCAAACTGTGATATCCCATTGTTCCAATGGAAGTCACCTGTGGGGAAATCCCACAGAGTTAGTATCTGCTGGACAGTTTGAACAACTATTCTGCCATAGCCTATAAAGTTGATCACAAGTATATTACAGCATATAATTTAAAATAAGGCAGTAGAGAGAAAACTGGTAGCTGTGATACAGTTTTAATCTTACTGCTGACATGGGAGAAATTAGGTTGTGTTTCTGGCTGTTTGGGATGGTGAAAGCAGTGTAAGAAGATAAATCAAAGAGAATTTGAGGGGCTTTGAATGCAATGGATCAAAACAAAGCTATTCCCTTCTTTCCCCATCTCTCCCTCTGCCCTCTTTGAGCCTGCTGTAAGTTGCCCCTGGCAATTATTTTTTAAAAAGGATAGTCATGCTTAGTAGGATGGTCTTCTTCTAAACTGATGCCAGTGCATTGGTAATAGCAGCAAGGAAACAGACCAAAACCTAAAAAATCTGTTCTTTGTTTTCTGTGGCAAGAAATTAAGATCTTATGGTAGGGACTTTTCCTAAGCAGCAGCAAGTAAATTGTTTCAAAGTCATATATATTCCAGATCTGTGTATATTCTGTGATAGACTGAATCATCTACATCAGAAGCAATGGGAACTGGATTATAGTCTTCAAGGATTTTGGTGGTGTATGTCTTGAAATAGATGAATAAGAGCCACTACTTAATTGTAGTAAAGGGTCTGAATGTGTAACCGAGTCTCCCAAACATGTGGGATGATGACTAGAGGTGACGCAGTTCTGCAGGACTCTGAGTTTGGAGTCCTGGAAGCCACTTAAACTCATGCTGAACATATAGTGAGGGTTGCCCTTCTCCCCAAAGCCTGCAAGCCTTGGTCACCTATAGACACTGATGTAAAGAGCTGTGATCACCAGTAGCTGCCTGGCTGGCAGGAAGATGGATGAGCTCATGGTTGTGTGCATGCTGGGGCTCCCAGCAGAGGTGGCTGCACGGGCTCTAAAGCTGCTGCTGCCTTCCCAGCAGGACAGACTATTCCTGCTTTCAAGAGTTTAGAAGCAGGTTTTCATAGGAATTTGAGCTTTACCCTTTTCCTCCAGAGGAAGTGAGCTCTTTTAGCATTCTCTAAGAAAAAAGAGGAAATAAGCACAACTATTTGAGAAATCAGATTTCTGTGATTTCCCTTGCAGCTCACTTCTGCAGTGAGGGGCTGAAGTGATATGGGAGGGAAGGCCTCTCACAGCCACTTCCTGGTGATCAAGAGTTGTGATACACTCTTTTAGAGTTCATTCCTTAACAAGATATGTTGTAGTAGACGTATTATGTACCTGCTCTGACACGTCCCTGCAGAAAATACTCTAGCCACCAGCAACTGACCCTGTGTGAATTAAAAGACTTATTTATCAGGAAATCAGATGAAAGATAGCTTTATGCAAGCCAGCTAGAGTTGTGAAAGGAAGCCACATTCTAGATGAAAGGGAACACTTAGTCCAAAGTAAAATATGTACTCTGTTTGGTCACATCCCTGGCATGAGAGAGGATGGCTTCCTACCCACAAATGATGATATTGTCTTCAGATAATTGCTCCCTTATCAGATAAATCACTGAATTTCTCATTAAAAAATGAGTATATTCTTCTTGGGGATTGCTGTGGTGTCAGTCCATGATGTGTGGGTGGGGACAGAGCCCTGCCATGACGCCAGTGAACCCAGCCAGCTCTGCTGGGATGCTGGGCTTAGTGCTTCCCAACAGTTTCCTTTTGTTTGCTTTCACAGCCATTTCAGGCAGCACTGAAAATGTCCACTAACCCCAGTATCTCCTGCTTGTTCCTGCTTTGACACTGGGAGCTGTGTGTCCTGGTGTTGCCTGCAGTCTCCCCCTGCACCATGAGAGGAGAAATCATGGCCTCATTGGAAACTGCTCAAGTATATTTGGACAAACATTTGTGTCTCTGTGTCACACATTTGTATGTGTGCATAAGTCAGGAAGGGGGGACCTGAAGCTCTTACAGAATTCAGCAGCCATGTCTGAAAAGTACAAATGCATACTTCTGTATATTTGGGAAAGCTTTGTTGTTGAACCTTGTAAATGTGCATGTATGATGGACACCTGTAGTACACCGTGGAGTGACCCACATGGTGTCACTCAATCTGCAACATCAGAACTGCAGGAAGTACCCCACAAGGATGAGAAATGGGAGCTCAGGGTCATTTCTGCTATCTGCCAGCAAACAAAACTCTTCTACATCCAGAGGCATGGCTGCAAGTGCATTTCTGCTGTGTATGGCTCATTTCCAAAAGAAGACTAAAGATCAGATGAGAACTCCATACTTTGAAACTTCCCCCGAAGTGGACACTGGCATAGGTGACAGTGGTGAGGAGGTGGCCTGTAAGGGAGGGTGTGCTGGGCACAGCCAGGTACTCCAGACTAATGTTTCACCCATGTGCCCAAAGTAGGATTTCAATGAAAAAGTGCAGAAGTGTATAGACAAGGATCAAAATTTCCCAGCACTTAATAAGAAAGTGATTTTATAAAGATCTTGTTGTTTGGGCTGGTGCTACATTTGTGTCTCTAAAATGCCTTCATTCAGACGGTCTCTATGGCTCAGAATGCTTTTATCACTTTAAGCAGAGTAATACTTCCACAAAAGAACCATTTTTTCAAGCAGTAGTGTGTAGTATCAATGAATTAGCAACTTCCTGGATTTTTGCTTTGGTTTTAGATAATTAGCAAACACAGAGGCAGAATTAATCCACTCTCTGACTGACAGTCAATTCACTCAGTTGCAGGATGTATGATCCGTAATTTTATTTTAAAATAAATAACTAAATAAATGTAGATTGCTGTTTTTTATTTTGTCAATTTTCCTCAATAATGAAACAGAGAACTACTGCTGATGGTTGGCTGTTTCCCCAGAGAGATTTCAACACATCTTGTGTCTTCTTTTTCATGCCAAGTGCCAAGTGTACAAGCATCTTATCAGATTAATTCTGGTGGGAGGCTTTACAATTATTGTTATAACTATTTACTCCAAGCACTGATGGGGAATTTAGAAAAAACTATGTGATGAAGCTCACATGCAAAAATTTGATCACAGAGAAAATATAATGATAAACTTATTCCTATTAGACTAGTGTCGCTGATTAAAACTGAATTAGTCCTGATTTACAGCAGCCTGAACTGAATTAAGTCAATAATGCTCATCTCCATTCAAGGAAATACTGTGAAAATATGCTTAATCAGTACAACTAATGGAGAGAAGGTATTTTCTTTCTTATTGGTTCCAATTTTGTCTATCATGAATTGTATGGTAATTCCTCTTTGTGCTGCAAATGAGCTGTCAGCCTTTCTAGCCTCTGCAGTAACTTTTAACACTGATTATATCCGAGATCAGCTGTTCATTTTGACTTTTAACACTTAGCATTTGCATGAGAATTGCCATAAGCTATTGGGATCTAATGCCCTTAATGATCATGAAGGAACTGGTAAATCAAGTCTTGTTTTTTAAATGAAATTTTTATCCCACCAGTAGTTTTCAGGGATGACTGTAGCTGGAGCACATTATCTCATTTTGAATTTCTCATTTAAACAACTGAAGAAGTTTTTTCATTGACAAATATTGTAAATCTTTAGATATCTGTTTTTCACCCTTAAGGGACAGCTTACTGCAATTGTCCAAGTCTGTAGGCAGAGGACAGGATGTTGTCCACATAAATTTAAAAAACCCCTAGCTTTGCAACCCTTAAATCAAAAGAAGTCTCCATACTTTTTCAGAGCAGCAGCTAAAACATCTTCAGGCATAATTTATGCTGTTGACAGCTGTTGCATATATAACACCAGGAAGTCTGTTTTTAATTCTTGTAATATTCCTAGGGAGGTGGGTGGCTTAGTTAATAAACTTGATCTTTCACCTTCAGAATCAGATTGAGGTCCCTTGTTGCAACATGCCTGTCTTTAATTTGGATGCTGGTTTACTTACAGAGGTTACCTGCTGACCTGCAGGAATCAGAAATTGATGTCTATCACACATCATCACCAAGTCTGCAGGCAGATGTGCAGTGAAAGGAGCACAGAAATGGCCATCTGCCCGGGGCAGAATGCCAGAGGGGCATCCTGTGGTGGCCAAGAGGGCAGTGGGCATGGTTAGAGGGGAGCAAACCATGGCTTCTCCAGGTTACTGTAGGAAGGAGACGTTCCTGAGGTGTTTCAGGCTGGAGGTACATACCCTGTCCCATGCTGCCATGGTTGGTCTGCTCAGGGTGCTGCCACCTGCTCCAAAGGGAGCACTCAGGCTGGGATGTCAGCAAGGTGGCTGCTCCTCCAAAGGTTGCTCAGGGCCATCAGGGGCACCACTGAAGACACCTCCAGACAAAACAATTCAGCATTTACTGAGCATGACCCTTGCAAGACAGAGGCCATCAAAAGCAGGTATATTTTAAAGTAACTGACTCCCATGTGCTAGCTCAGGCCCCAGCCTCAACCCTATATAAACAGGAAACAAAGTTCTTCAGGAGCAGAATATTCTGCCTTAGTGTCCACACACATATGGTCACTTCCCAGCTCTCATGTCCCTGAGGCATTCAGGTTCCTTCATGCCTTAAATTCCTTGTCTGTCTCTTGGATATCCATCATGAAACACCCAGAAAATGGTCCCTGAAATAAAGGACAGCATCAGATTTTGACTCCTATTAACTCAAGACCCTTCAGTGCCCTTAATATTTTTGGTTCATGCATATAAAAAAGAGACTCCCAGAGGAGAGCCACTAAGTCCAGAGAGGAGCCACTAAGCTGATCACAGGGCTGGAGCACCTCTCTGATGAAGACAGGCTGTGAAAGTTGAGGCTGTTCAGCCTGGAGAAGAGAAGGCTCTGGGGAGACCTCATAGCAGCCTTCCTGTGCATAAGGGTGACCTATAAAAAGCTGGAGAGGGACATAACACGAGGGCATGTAGTGACAGGACAGGGGAGAATGGCCTTAAGCTAAAGGAGGGTAGGTTTAGACTGGCTATTGTAAAGAAATTCTTTACTTGAAGGCTGTGAAGCACTAGAACAGGTTGCCCAGAGGGCAATTCCCCATTCCCAGAGTAGTTCAAGACCAGGCTGGATGGGACTGTGAGTAACCTGGGCAAGTGGAAATTTCCCTGGCCATGGAAAGGGGTTTGAAGATAGGTGATCTTTAATGTCACTTCCAACCCAAACCATTCACTTTGTCAGTGGCTGAGAAAGGCATAGAGCTCCCCAAGTAGCAGAATTATTTTAATTTATAGGCCCTGGAAAGTATTACAATAGTTATGACTTGAAATGCAGTGTTTTCTGGATCACTAGACTAATAGCTGAAAAGTGCTAGACAGTAACCTAGCCTACCAACGAGTGTCTGCTTACTGAACTTTCTGTGCTCTCCCTGATGCAGCAGGAAAAGCCTGTCTGTCTGCTTTAGATTTTGAAAGGCTAGACCTAAGCCTAACCTCAACCTGAAATGTACCTGGGTAGCAGTTCAAACGGGAAGAGATCCTCTGCTTGATCCACTGTATTCCTCTTACATCCCAACTCCCTGGCTGGCCACTGCAGGATGATGCAGTAATGATGTCCTAAAATTCCTTCAGCTCTGGGCTCCTGAACAGCTTCAATCTCAAATGTACTCGGGGGACCAAGCACTTCTGTAAATCGTGCAAGTGCCCCACTAAAAGCAGCTCTCTGCCTGCCTTTCTGGGCTCTGCAGGTTGTGACAAGAATAACCAGTCTGGCTGCTTTTGCTTCTCTGACTTAACTGATTTCAGGAACGGGATGGCCCCATGGGCTACATATCACTTTAGGGGTAAATTTCTCATGACAGACATTTATGCACTTAAAGACATTTTTAAGAGACATGCCGAAAAGCCTGGGCAATAAACCATGGGGGCTGAAGGCTGTTGTGTCCTGCTATATAATTGCATTTCACAACACATTTCAGGTTAGAGGTAGAGAAAAATGAAGCAGCCAAACAAGTTATGCTGCCTGTATCCTGCACAGACCAGAAAGAGAGGGGGAGGAATTACACTAAAGGGAATTGGGGCTTCTAATGTAGTGTATGGCCCCCTGGGAAGTTATGATGGTAGGGATTAGATTACAATTAGGGATATGGGGATTTAAAGCATCTAGACAGTGTTTTTATGCATGGCACGGAGAGTAAGAGAGACATCTGTTTATGGACTTAAGGCTGGAGCTATCTTGGAGTATAATTACTAATGTCAGGGTGATGGGAGAGCACCTAAAGCAGCCAGAGAGCCTCTCCTTGCTGCTTCTAAAATGTCAGGAAAGGACAGAAGTTAGAGATACTCAGGTAAGGTAGGTCCTGTCTACATAACTGCCTTGACTGCTGGGTGCAGATCCCAATGCATTTAGAGATAATTTTTCTGAAGTTGTTTTGCAGCAACAAGATTTTGGGAAAGAAGAGTTCTGCTTTGGAGAGTTGAAGTCATTACATCATTGTGCACGACCCAGTGTCATATTCCAAGAAAAGGTTCCCTCAGGACTAAGTGTACAGACTAAGTTAATGTAAGGTTTAAAGTTTGAGTTGGACAAGTGAAATAATCTGTTCTTGATGCTTTTTGTAGAGCTAAGAGGGTTTTATGGAGAGGAGTTCTATTTGATGGTCAAGATTCTTTTATCATCACTTCAGGTAGTTATGGCCTTTTGGAAACTTCTGAGCTTATGCATGGGGATTGTTTGTGAGACCCAAATGCCTTCCCTGTGGGATGGTGTGGTGGGCAGGCAGAGGTTGAAAACCTGGTGGTGAACTGAAGGCAGTCTGTCCCTCACGTCTCTCTATATATGGAGATGCCATGTACATCCATTTGGGATTTATGGTTGGGAGTAGGGATGAAGAAACAGTCAAACATTATTTCCTTGCTGTGCAAGAGCTCAGAAGGGTGAGGTGAGAAGAGGAATTTGTTATCCCAAGCCCTTCTGTGATGATTTCAGGGAAGGTGCTGCTCTCTATCCACCTGCTTTTGGCGTCCAGGTCTTGATGTACTGTCCTTCATGCTCCAGGCAAGTAAGGGTGGAAGCAGCTGATAGAAGGGTTGAGAAGCTTAGTTTCAGTCTGAAATAACTCCTGCTAAAATGAATTTCATGCTTGTTTTGGGTGGGGATGTGGGGTAAAGCTGGAGGGAGCAGAGTGGTTTCACAGAACCAGACACAGCCAGAAAATTCATTATTCTTCAGTACTACATAACACAAAAAAGTTTGATGAGAACAAGAGCTCTCATCCTTGTATTGTTATTTACTGTGTGGGATACACAGCTTTTTAGCCATCTAATTCCTCTCCTCATCTTTCTAGAATGAACAAGGGACAGCAAGAACAGACAATCTTCCTGCTGTAGTTTCTTAAAATGCAACTCTGACACACACACACACACACACACTCCAACTCCCCCTGCCACCTTCGTTTAAGGCATTTTTAAATTAAAATCACAAGATACTGTGAGAAGTGTCCAGTAAGCCCAATTGCACTTGAAGTCATACACAATCTCCTGAGCTCACATTTGTCCCTCATCCCCATGATGCTTCTCTACCTGCAGGATGCAACAAAAAATAACTCATCTGACCACTGTGTCTCTGTAACCCTAACCCTAGCCTGAAGGGCATGCACATAGGGATTCAGAAACTAGGAGTTAGTCTAAGCCCTCCAACTCTACTATTAGCTGCTTCCCCTTAGTGTCTGCAGGTTGTATACTAATACATTTTTCTGCATGAATCACTGGCCTACAAAGGATTACTTCATTCTGATGAGGGTAAGTTTTGAGTCTCCTAGTTTCTCTAATCCTAACCTTAAAATAAGATTTTTCTCATGGAATGTAGGAATGTAACTTTATGTGACTTTCGATTTTAATTTCTCAACTATTTTTTTAAAAAGTCTCTAGCTTCCTAGACATAGCCCTATGTAATGAAAATATTCTGCTTCACTACTTTAGATCAGAAATGTAACTCTAAACCATAATCTTAGTGTGAAATATAGAAGAACAGTAGTTTATAGTCTAGGACACCATGGAAGGCAATCCCTCTTCCTTTTTATACCTGAAGAAAGTCGCAGTAAGGTAACATTAGCTCTGACCCTATCCATGGCCTTATTTACCTAATTAGTAATTCAGATATTGAGATGAAGTATAAGACCTTTGCCTCACAGATTTGTAGTACTGTGAGCCTTGGAGTAAAACACAAAGATAGAGTCTTTAAGTACACTAGGTTGTAGCAGCTGGAACCCACAACATGAGATGCAGCCAGATCCTCGCTTCCTCTAACTCACAGGAAAACCCCAGAAACCCCCCTAACAGCAGGCCTATCCCTAACTTTTCAGACTCTTCATGGTGCTGCAGAAATAAACTGCCTGTTTGCTGCAGGTTTTCTAACCATGACCCAGCCCTCACTGCCCCTGGAGTTGCTGTAAAATTGCACCAACACCAGTCCTGTTCTGTGCTGAGCCCTACAGGGAGCAGCAAGACCAACCTGGCAACATGGAAAACCCTGTAATACCAACCTTTGTCATACTGGGCCTGTGTGATACTGTTAGAGCAGCATGTGTAGATCCTCTGGCTTTACAAATGCTAAGATCAAGTTTACCATCAAGCTGTTTGTCAAGGCTTCTGGGTCAGAAACCCCATGTTGTACAGCAGTGGGTAGCACTCTTCCACAATGATCAGGGCTCTGAAAGATGGGGCAAATGTGGCTTGTCTAGATGTGTTTCCTTCTAGAATGAAACCTGATCCTCTCCTAGTCATAAAGAAAGGAAGTGGCTCATGCAGCAAAAAGTAAAAGAGGCCTACAAACCCTGTGTTTCAGTTTTTCTCCCAACCTTTCCATCTTCCCCAAGGCTTAAAAAATACAGTTTTTTCTTCAAGATGCTTTTTGTTATTCATCCCTAATGCAAACTTGTAGGGTTTCTAGGGACTTGCTGTTACAGAAAAATGAAACAAGACTGAGAAGTACTTATAGTACTTGGTATATTAGTTGCTTCCTTGACCCTGCAGAATGCAACAATAATTATTGTATAGAGTTTTACATTCCTAAACACTGATCAAATCAAAACTTTTAAATTATCCAGGTGCTGATCCTTATTGTCAAAAATAGTGCAGTATCTGCATAGTGTCTTCAGCACCACCAGCAGCAGTCTTGACCCGTACTTCATTGGTTCAGTACACTCAGTTAAATACCTGGAAGCATCCAGAGTGTCTCTCACACCATCAGCCCTACAAATCCTTTCTGTGTTCTCCACAAGGAAGCAGGAAATGCCTACCCATGTCCTCAGGATCTGGATTACCTGCACCAGTTCTAATCTCAAACATTAGGTGCACTAATATCTCAATATAAGGACTTGTAACACTGAAGGGAGTCCTCACTGCACTTTTCTAAACTCTTCAGGGTGTCATAAGAATGACATCACTATTTTTAGGTTCTAGAAGCCTAATCCTGATGTTGCCATTCTCCCTTAATTCTGGGAAAAAACCAACACCTGTTTTGACATTTCCTGAATCTATATGACCTGCCATGGAGCTATGCCACTTCACACAATCCAGTAGATGTTTTCTGGTACTTCATTCTGCTGATGACTCATGCCAGAAAACTAAGCTGGGAAGTTCTGTTGGGCAAAATGCATTTGGGAGCAAAACTGAGAGAGAAGAGTTGCAGTGCCTGAATGTGTCCCCTTCTCTGTGCCTGCACGTGCCTCCTCCTCTGTAATTCAGCACTGACAAAATGATATGGAGAGACACATCACTGCTTTGGTATTCCTGGTATCCCTAGGAGTCAGAGACTAACTGAATTACTTTTTGATTGCCAGGTCCTGTTATACTGTAGGGGAATTACTTTGCACCTCTGTTGGCTGGCCATGGATTTCCTCACAGCAGGGAAGGAAATGGGCCAAGTTCAATCAAAGAGAATTCCTTATCTCCTGCAGACTGTCTCTGCTGGATGGTGCAGCTTTCAGTAGTCTGTACTGTAGCAGGCAGGATTTGTCCTTATTGGTATCATCTGGGCTCAATTAAATTGACATTCTTCATCTGGAGAATTCAAGTGCAAACGTCCAACTACTTTTGGCTTGTGTTACCATGGACATGGCTGGAGAGGTAACCTATAGACATTTGTGACTGTAATTCCACTGCTGTTGCTGAAATAAGAATTTTCTAAACTTTATTTAGCATTTAAGGAGATGGGTAGATTGAGATTTAATTTACGTTAGTCATAGGTGGTGTTCAGTGTGGATATTTTGCACAGTGTCTGTTATACTGAGGTCAGTATTTATGACAAAGCCAAACTTTCCAGCAGCAGTGACTCAAAATAATATGAAACAAAAGTGTAAACCAGCTAAAGAGTGGAAACAGCATGTGATGAGGTACGTCTACATAACAGGGCTCCAACAGCACTCCAGGCCTGGATCCTTGCACACTTGAAGACATCCTTCCAGAAGACCAGATCAACTCTCACACATCCCATATCCTATCCCACAATCTGGGATAGGGAGGGGTTTAAAAGGATGACTCCATCTCACAGCCTACAGGATGCAATAGGCACCTGATGCTGATGTCCATTGCAGAGGGGTGTGAGCTGCAGTCTTCACATTTCAAACGGGTGCCCTCACTTCCAGTCTGTGTGCAAGCATTACTCTGTCTCATGGTCTGATTTTTTAAACTCAAGTTTGTGTTCATTTTGGAGCCTTTAGAAGAGACCAGAGTGTGAGCTGGGCAGTGAAGCTGAACAGCTTAATTGATTTTTCCTGTTAGCCTGTGGCAAAGTAGATCCCTCCTTCAATGCAGACAGGGCAGATCCTTTGCAGATCTGTTGTGCAGATCTGCAGTTATGGCAGATTCTCCAGAGGTGAAGAAGATTTTGGACCGTGACTGTAACTCTGGTGAATGCTGTGCAGTGTCTTGGGATGACTGCTAAAGTTTCTTGCCAGTCTTCAAAACCTGAGTGAGGCCATTTCCATTCCTAATTAGCTCTATAGAAATTGAATTAGCTTGAGTTTCCGTGGAGAGCAAAGCCGACTCTGGAAGGGATTCTGCTTCTGGCCCAGATGCTAACCAGTATCTGTGCTGTGTGGGTCTTGCCTGGGCTGAGGCCAGATATCATGTCAGTAAATACATATTTATTGCTTTACACACATGTTCTTGCACAGAGCACAGCCCACATATGTACACACATTTATCTTTGTACTTTACACATGTGAATTTCTTATTTTCTGAGAAAGACAACTGGAAATAATGTCTGGAAGCAGATGGGCTGAGAAGCCTTTGATGAGCAAATGGTTATTGTTAGTTTCAGCAACAAGAGCAATCATCAGTTAGAGAGAGTGCCACTACAATTGAATGATGATTGGTTTTAGTATTTCTTTGCATAGAAAAAGGCTGGGTTGGCTGAGTTTTAAAAACCAGTATTCTCCAAATGTTTTATCTGCATATTCAAGTTTCTTTTTTTGGTCTAGCTTGGAAAAAAGTCAGATGCATCCAAGATTTCAAGTATCTCTGAATCATTTGTTAGGGCTTAATTTGATTACAGGCTTAACAGAAGTTTTTAGAGCCAGTTTTGTTCCTTTAGTAGTCTTTTAGTTTATTCTCTTCAGATTTAACGATTAGCATTACATTGTGAATGGGACACAGCTTTGTAACAGGTGGAAAACTAATTTTCTTGGGGACACAATAGGTAGTAAAATTCAATTTGGAATATAAGCAATCATTTAGATGAGAAACAAAGTCAAAATCATTGGGTTTGTGGAAGTGGGATTCTACCACAGTGGATGAGAAGGCTCCAGGACCTTTTCATAAGGACCAGTTTCTCAGGGAAAGAGATACCAAGTGGACTTTGCATGTTGTGAAGTCCAGATTTTCTTTTCATGAAAGCATAATATTCCTTTTATTTTTTCTTTTCTTCTTCTTTCCCCCCCCCTAAATCTGACTTCAGTGTATGATTTCATTACTGTTTCATTCACTCAAAGTCATATTTAGACAAGTGGGTCCCTAATGTATCATGTGACATTTTCAGTACATTTCTAGAGATCCATCTGCAATTATGTGTCCTAGCTCTCCTCTACATTAATCCTAAAAAGAAAATAGATAATGGGGTTAGTCTAGTGATTTGTCATTTACAGATCCACACGGGCCCACAGAATTTCTGTGGTAAATTACAACAGGTATCCTCAGAGGATTCCTAAATGCGATTTCTAATACATAATTTTAGTCCTACAATAAAAATAATTTTGAAAATAATGTACTGATTTTCTTTGTTGAAATAGAAAGGAAAGGTCATACCTTAGAGATTTTTTTTTTAATACTCTACCCCTTTTATAACTCTAAGAGAATCAAAAAAATTATCTGGAAGGGAAGTCAGGTCTTTTTCTGTCAATATCTTCATAAAGGCAAGTACATATTCATTTTGGCTGTATCAACATTTTGGACACATGTGTTGTCCAAGTCTATTCATCCTTTGGTGCTGGACTGACATGAGTGCTATGTGGTGTTATTTCTGGTGTGAAACTGTCCAAGAATGAAAAGATTTTCCAAGTCCCACAACCATAACTCGCCTCTTGCCATGTGTTCACAGTGGTCAGTTCTGTGCCTTTTGGCACTGCAAGGCAAGCAGGGATGAGCCAATGTTCCAGCATTGTGAAGAATATTTTACTCACAAAACTCTCTCACATAATCTTTTCTGTTTGAAAAGTTAATTGAAAGTAGCATCTGTCTTTGAACTCCGACAGCAGCGATGCACAGGAGATGGGGAGGAAAGAGTGGAAGAGAAGGGTGTGTCTGCATGGTGCTTGCCTCTGCATTTTCACCTACTCTTCAAATTAGACTTCTTTGCTGTATCTCAGTCCCCATCCATTGGCCCTGGAGGGTATGGGCACACAGCCCAGCATGGCTCTCGCCATCAGGCCATTCCTTGGGTGGCAGGATGGAGCTGGGTGCCAGATTTTGTTGATTGTCCTTGATGCTCTGTCACAAATCCAGGCAGCCAGGCAGATTTACAGACTTTACCTCCAGAATTTGTGCTACCTTGGAGGCACAAACGACCTGGAAATCCTGCAGATCAGACCAGTGGAGATTTTTTTTCCATGCTGGGGAGAGGAGGGAGCTCAGCCACAGTTCAGCTGAGCTGCAGTGAACTTTGGCTGCCAGACCTGCCCAGCAGGCTGGATTCATCTCTGTAGTAGGATAATGACTCCAGAAGTTTTAACCACCTTTGTTCCCACTCTCTGGACATATTTTGGCTTTTGTTGGGGATGTAGCTGCCTCAGATAAAAAGATCACAAGCTTGCATTGTTCTTAACTAGCAGCATTTCTCTGTAATTCTCTAATTCAAAGCAGGCTTTGCTCACTTCTTTGCTCTCTGTACAAGCCACGATGATGATAGGATTTCTGAAATCAAAGCTGAGCACTGAACTGAATTAGGAGAGCAAAAGCCACACTGCCTGGTTTGGGAGAGCAGAGAATAATTGTGGAGGATCCTCCCAGCCGGTTTGGCAGTGGTGGTGAGGGAATGGTTTTCTTCTATCAAACGTGTTTTATTTTTATTGCAAAATAAACATTTTCTGGGCATTGCATGGCAATTACTCACTCTGCCCCTCCAGGGATGAGGTTGCACCAACCATGCATCACAGAGGAAGGCAAAACTTTCCCATTTAGATTAAAACTTACATCAAACAAAGTGAACATCAATGGAGCTTGGTGTTTATTCCTCTTAAGACTGGCTCACACTATTTCTCTAAACACTATGTCTGCATTAACAGATTGGGCTTTTAACTTTGGTTTGACAGCTCTTAAACGTTTCTGTCCCAGTATGGCAAAAAGACTTTTTCCCATATTCTTTTACCTTCTTTTCAGGAAAACTTGTTCACTGGAGTAGCCCAATCCATTCAATAATTTCAGGTATGGTATTACAAAAGGTTAATTAAACAGGGTAGTAAATTTATTAAAAAATGACTGACTATTAGCTAAGGTCATTCTCCATGACAGAACATAACAAAAAGAGTAATTAAATAAGCTATTGGAAACCTAATGGGAAATTGAGCCTAAAGAAACAATTATCTTTCAGACTGATCTAAATTTAAACTGCCCAGTCCTGCATACAGGCAGAATTATTGCAAAGTCAGAAATATGTGATTTTTCAGCTCCTTAGGGTTATCCTTCCAAAATATCTTCAGCTAATACTGAAAATAATCTAGTGATACCAAAACATTTGGTAAAAAATTAAGTTTTCCATGAAGTTGCAACTTCCCAGTTAACAATTGTTTCTTGCTTCACAGGAAGAAAGAAAAGTACTTTAAATGCCACGTCAGGGTGACTGGTTTGCTAATGCTGCTTAAGTAATGGTTACCATTTCACATTTATTGTGCTCTTGTTAAGTAAGTCCCACAATTAAAGAAAACAGAAATTCAATAAGAGGAAATAGAGTTCTTAAGTTACTAAATGCTATACATCTGTGAAATCTGGCTGAGAAATAAGGTTTCAATACTTGATTTAGTATTCAATAGTTTTTTTACTAAGTTTTAGAAACCGAAAAAAATCTTCTTTGACCTACATAGCCAGGATAAACCTATTTTAAATGTTGTTGAAGATAAATGAAGAAGGAGAAATACAATCTGCATGGTCAATGTAAAAAGACTGTGAGATCAGCTCAGCTGGTGAGAGCATAGTGCCAGTAACACCAAGGTCATGGTTTTGAACCCTGTATGGGCCATTCGCTTAAGAGTTGGACTTGATGATCCTTGTGGGTCCCTTCCAACTCAGAATATTTTGTGATGTGTGTAAATCTTGGCTCTGGACCATACCCAACTCACAGTTACCGATTGCATTGGCTGTTTGTGGAGTCTTTGGTCATCCACACTGAGCCACTGCTGAGGCTTGGTTACAGCTTCATTTCAGGTTTCCTGCTCTGCTGCAGGTGTCTATGAAACCTAAAACAAGAAAGCAGGAATTTATTAAACACTCAAACAGAAAACTGTAGAGGATCTGAACTGTCTAATTAAGCAACAATTTCTCTTTTACTTTGTTGATCAGACAAATGTGTTAGTCTATTTTTTATCCAGGCTGCTAAATCTATAGCTCTTCAGATTCCCAGGAGTGGGTGTGACAGCAGTGAGATGCTATTTGAGTGCATGGTAGTGGCCCCACGCACACAAACTTTGGCTGTTTTTTTCTAGCATTGTTCTATTTTATTTTATTTTATTTTCCTGAAGGTTACGTAGGATAAACATTTTGTCTCAGAAACATTTGAACAGTGGCCCAGTGAAATGGGCTTCTTTTGCCAGTATGAATTAAAAATTGTGCTTGGATAATATTCACTGAAAAGCCATGAAATTATTTTCCAGAAAGTCTTTCCAACTTTTGCCATAGCTAAAGACACCCTTTTATTCCCACATTCTTCAAATTCCAAAATTTACTTCATTTGTATATTCGTGAACATTTTAGCTAAAAATATTTCTGATTTGGACAGTAAGGACAAGTACTAGTTGTAAAATCTGGATGCATCTCTCTGACAAAACCTGAAATCCACAGCAGCTTATCTTACTTGCACTCCACTTCTTTTTGCTATTAGAGATGACTGACAAATAGAAAAGTAGTGAGCTTATTTTTTGCTCCCCTGTGATATATGAAAGTATTCTCTTTGCATTATAACTTTAGACTTAATCTGTCTGAAAAATGCTAGAGGTTACTGTAGGAATGAAAAATTAAACTCAGCAGTACCTGGAAACAGGAAATTATTCTTATCCCACTGGGTTTGCAAGTGCAAAGCCTGGTGTGTAGAACAACTGTTCCTTAAAATCCAGAATCATGGAAATTAACAGCACATATTGCTTTCTCTTGCATGTGTTGTTATTTGATGCAGCTCTGTTCAGGTCTCTTTGTTCTAATTTTTAAAGAGTAATGGTAAGTGAACTGTGAAAATGTGTGTGTGACGTCTCCATGGCTAATCCAAATTTAGTTATAAGATTTTAGAACCTGTTTTACTGGCATTGTAACTATTTGATATGAACAGACAGATACAAAAATGCAGTATTGGGTGCATCAGGCTAAGCTGTGTTAATAAATATTTAAACATGAAAGTGACAAAGATTTTACTATCCCTGCAGAGGTACAAACATATCTTGTAAAGTTAAGTGTTAGCCTACCTTTCTTAGGTCTGTGGTAGTTCACAAGATTAGATTACATTCACAGCATTAAAGTAAGTAAAAAATGTAAATTAAAAAAAAAAAAGAAGTGAATTTTTAGCCTGTATAGAATATGTATGTTATGTTGACTTTGAGTAACAATTTTACATGAAATTATATCTGATTCCAACTCCCCTGCCATGGGCAGGGATGCCTTTCACTAGACCAGGTTCCTAAAGCCCTGTCCAGCCTGATCCAGCTTGGCCTCTTCCTTATTGGCAGTTACTGCTTTTTTAAATAGGGACAAAAGCAAAGTCCTCAGTTTTCCTTTGCTGTCTGTGAGCAGCAGTAAATGGTCTCCCCACTGCTAGGTTTCTTTGCCCTGCAAAGCTGCTTCATCCTTTGTGTGTCCACCCCGACCCACTGTGAGTCTCCTTTGACACTGCCTATTCACCACCTGCATCACTCTGGTGTCTGTCCTGCTGCCCACACCTCTGCATTGCATTGCTAAAAATACTGACATAGCAGAGAGTGTAAGAGAGACACATATTTAATCTTGGGTGTGTCCATTTATTTCTGTATAAATATTTGAGTTAAAATTTAGTGTGGTACCAATCCAAACACTTTGGAGAAATTCAAATAAACTGCATCAGTCAACATGGTTACCTTTATCAACAAGAAATGTCATCTTCTCCAAAACAGAAATGGTTTGTTTGACAAGATCTGTGCTCCTTGAAACCCTACACGCCTCTGTTGGTTCTGTGTTACTCTCATAATATTTTTTTTTTTTTTTAGAGAGACAATATGTTCCATTATTTTGCTTGGGTAAAGAAGCAACATAGCAGTTCCTGGGTAGATCCTCTTCATCATTTTCAGTCTTGGAAAAATAAGAATGTATCAAAGCCAGGGAAAATGTCAATGTGTTTACTCCTAAAGTATTATTTTCAGCAATTCCACAGCCTTTAGGACCCTCTGGGGTAAGTTCTTTGGTCCTTTTGATTTAAGAAAATTTAATTTTAGTAGATTCTGGCTTGAATTCTCCTTCATGAAAGATTATTTTCAGTGCATGTATATGCTATGAGTTGATGCAGTTCTCCCACTCTGTTCTGAAGGCAAAAGCATCTATTAAATATCTGCAGTCTTTTTGTTTGCGTTCCTTTTTTTCCTAACACATTTTATATTCCCCATTATTAATGCCACTGTTGACTGAATTTTCATTCATTTCTTTACCTTTCATTTTATCAGTTGGCTCCAATTTCAATTTGTACCTTACATCTTGCTATTAACTTTCCTTTTATATTCAAACTCTATTGTTTCACTTCTGTTGTTCTGGTCAGATCTCCTAACCAGGATGTTTTTGTGGCTAGAATAACTGTTTCTTTCCCCTTCCCTTTCTGGATAGTCAGTCTGGGTGCATCCAGTAGTATGTCCTTGAGCAATTTCCAGCTTTTGCTAATATTTCCCACTTCAAATGATGTACATTGCAATGGCAATGGATCAGGAACTGACAGACAGAATTAAAACCAGTGTTCAGCCCTCCTCAAATTTGTAGGAGAAGTAATGGAATAAACAATGTCAGAATAATTTAATACTGAGAGAAGTAATTGAATTAAAGCGCTTTTGTGTACATAATGTCAAAAAGCATAAAAGAAAGTAAGAAACCCATATGTGGAAAGGAAATACAGATTTTCAACAAAATCAGTTTCAGAACATGCAATTTTCCTACAAAATTCCCTGTTTTGTGAATGCAGACAATTACTCACTTTCTTGCCTAAGACACAGCTGAGGGCTGTGATGCTCAGCCTCGGATTGAGCTAAAACACAATGCTCAGTCTGTACTGCTGCACTTGGGATTTAGTCCCCAAAAGTGTTGGAAGAACCCTCTTCTGGGATGAGATGAGTTATCCTGGATCTGTCCTCCTAACAAAGTTCACTCTATTTTGTGTTGTTTAATTCTACTTTCTGTAGCTAGCCGAGTTTAGGTGCCTTCAGTTGGCTGGGAGGAGTGCCATCTGCAGGGAATGCCACAGCAGAATGTGGCACAGGGCCACCAGGGCTGGGGACTGCCACGCCACATGGTGCCTGAGCACAGCAACGAGCTCACAGCCAGACTGGGGGAAACTTGGGTGTAAACCTCAGGGAACTTGCTCTGCGTCCTCCAGATTCCCAAGGAAGCTCCCCGAATCTTGGAGGTGCTGAGATGCCTTGGGATGCATAGAAGTGAGGTTAAAGCACAGCAGGAGGCTTTTGCACAGCTGAATTACGGCTTAAGGATGTCACTGATGCCACTGATATTGGCCCAGGGACCCAGAGACGTGCAGTGTCCATGCTGCTGCCACTTTGGTCCTTGAGGCAGCCTTTCTGCTTTGGGAGATGTTACGGCTGCTACCATGAAAAATACTGAATGGTAAAATGGTACCACGAAAAATACAGGAAGCTGAATGGTTTCATGATAATTTGTACATATCATCATCATCATCTCAGTATTTGGGATAGAAATTCTAGCCTGAGAAGGGGCCTGAGGGATATTCTCCAGTTCCTCAAGGATGTCCCTCCATACCTCACAACATGCCAGTCTCCTGAAGTGCAAATTACAGCCATGCATGGGAAGTTTATCTGGGAATGTCACCTTTTCCTCATGGTCACCCCCAACTCAGCAGAGGCCTTGTAAGCTGAGGTACAGGAAACTGCCCCAAAAGCACACCCATCACCTCCACAGCAATTTAGACACTCTTTATAATTTCCTGTGAAAGCCCAGATATTTTTTCTCATCTGTGCTCTCATTGGTTAGAAGTGAGGAAATATCTTCATAAAGGGAAAGGTCATATATTGCTGAAAGGACACCAAATGGAAATAAGAATTACTAGAAATGAGAGTTTTCCTGGATTGTTAGAGAGCAGGAGCCATCCTATGGTTGAATGGGTCTGCATGCTGTGAAGCAGCTTGGGTGGAAGAGGCATTACTGTGGGGTAAACACAGAGCAGAAATTATGGATTAGATCTGGTAGGACTGTGCTCAAAATGGGACAGAAATGTCCCAGGTTCTTGGAAACAAACCAGAATATTACCTTTGCAAAACCTTTGAAAATGCCAATGTTTGTGAAGAGTGTTCATGGTTAAAATCCTATTAAGAACAAAGCACTTTATTTCCTCTTGGAATTCATAATTTAGGGGATATCTCAGACTTTCTCCCCTATTTCTGTATTTTATTACTAGTCCTGAGGTTAAACTGGCATCATTGTTTTAACACAGGCTATTACCTGTTTATATCTTGTTATGTGAATCTATACATACTTACTGATGTTTGATAGCTTTCCAGAGTAGTGTTTCCCTTTCTATTGTATTATCATCTGATGAGGAAAAAAAAATTCTTAAGGAAGAGTCTGTTAATTTATTTAATGATTTTATAATTTTTCCTCACTATTTTATTTTTATGGTGAATTTAGCTCCATAATTTAAATATTTTACTACACACAAAAGAAATGCCACAATCATTAATGTAATGCTCATGATCCAAATCTCCCTTTCTGATAAAGTGTGTGACAAAAAGCCATAACAAAATGGGTTATTTAACAAATGTACCAAATGTGTGGGTAAGGTGAGCACATGCTTTCAGGATCCTGAGAATTTTCTCTGTATCTTGCGAAAAATTCCAGGCAACCCACCCCCCCTCTGTTTTTAGGGAAGTTTTGAGGCATACCAAGCCTGAAATGCATACTGTAGATTGTCAAAGGCAGCACCAATTTCACTAATGGCAGACACTTTGTTTTCAGGTTCTCCTAATACTTTAAGAACCAGAGACTACATTAAATACTATGTACAACTTGTGGCTGCAAGCCAAAAGGAAGCCCACATGACATTTAGTGCCCTTGTCTGCAAGCTGATAAAAGAGTCTGGATTCTCTAAACTCTTTAAGTGCTCAGTGTCAAGCTGGAATTCAGTAACTACAGTCTGAACAACTTATGTTATTTAAAAATGCACACTTAGCTCTAAGAGGTTTCCAAGCACTCTAATGCTGGGGTATTTGAACAGAGTAATAGGGTGCTTTTAAAAAAGCTTTTTATTTTGCAACTTGATGTTCTTCATCTTGTTCAGATATTGTTTACTTTAGAATTCATCTGATAGGCTCAAAATTAAACATGCTACTCAATATAATGGGACAGGGCTTTGACAAGCCTCAGGAAACTAAAAATGTTTGAAGTGTTTAGACTTTACTATATCACAAAGTAAATTTTGCACAGTTTGAGTATGTGCTCTGGGATCACACAAAAATGCTAGACAGAGTTATTCCTGTCCAGTCATTTGAACTACCCAGACTGCTGGTTTGTAATGTGTAGATGAACCTGTGTGTTGGCTCCTGCCAGCAGCTCCAGAGCTGTATGAAACTGTGCTGAAATCCCTGTGCAGAATAATCCCAAATGCCACTGTCACTGGCTCTTAGTCCATCCTGGATAGGAAGTAAATTCCCTGGTCTTTGCCTTGCCTATGCACAAACAAGTACAGCTCCTAACTCACTGCAGGCACTGCTGCACCTTGCCTGGAAGGAAATCATGCTTGTTTAGCTCCTTTCCTCTCCATCTGTCACTGTGGAACCATGGCAGAGCTGGGGGATCACAGCCTCTTAGTAGGACTTTGCAGAGCCCTGTACTGCATCCTTAATTCTTTTAGTTAACGAGCATTTAAGTGAAACACACTGTGCCTGTGGTGTGGACTGAGCATCTTTCAGTCTTTCAATGAATTAATGGAAAATTGAATTTCTGAGAAAACAAACTATTTTTGTGTCTGGCTCTGCAGCAAGAGGAGAATTCACAGCTAAAAATGAAAAATAAGGCACCCACTGAGACTGAAAATAATTTAATTCTCAATGGAATTCCTGAATTCCTAAATCCTACACCTCTAGGGAGTTGTAACGGATATGCTTTGTATCTCTGCAGAGGGTTGTCTGTCAACAAATTTATCTCCTTCTCCTGTCCAACTCCAGTGAGACCTGGAGCACAAGAGGAAATCCTCTGGTTTAACATCAGCATCTTTAGGAAACATGCAAAATGGGAGATGATTACAAATTACTTTGCTTCCACTGTAGTAGCATCCAGTGCAGTGTCTGAAAGACAAACTCCACACACTGAAATGTGTCATATGGTGTCAGAGAGGGCACAGGAAAGGTTCATCCATCCAAACTGAAGCTTTCTTCTGCTCTGGGATGCAGATGCTGGCAGCTGGGGCCAGCAGGGAGCCAGGTGGATCCACCTGGGAGTTATCCTATGCTTCAGCCAGCTGGTGTTGTCCTGCTGAGGAGCATTACAAGAGAAAATCCTGTGAGCAAGAGTGTAGATACAAGAAATGTGAGTGGATCCTGGGAGTTCTCTAAAATAAGCTGCTTAGATTGACAAAATAAATGTGGCTAGGGAAGTCAGACAGGAGACTAGACAAACTTGTGTTAAAGCTCATCCTGGTGCAATGGTGAATGGCGAACAAGTTAAAAATAAAAAAAATAGCAAATATCTATTTCCCCCTCTCTCTCCCTAAATCCCACTGAAAGGAGATTGCAGATTCTGTAGTAGAAAACACTCAAGAGGGAAAATGAAAACATCACTGGTGTTACAAGCTGGCAGCAATAGGAAGCAAAGGACATTGAAAACAAAAGCTTTTTACCTGTATCAGGAACAAGAGAAATGGAAGCAATGATACAGCATCATTATTTGAAAGAGAGATAATAATGACATAAAATAAAATATTCAATAAACCCCACTATTTTCCATTTAGGAAAGAGCAAGATAATGGGCTACTACCACGTGGGGATGATAAATGATTGCAATCTGTTAAAGACTAAATGGGCTGTTGGACAACAGCTATTAGAAATAAATATTTTGAATAGGTGCAGACTAAATCTCTCATTTGCTGATGTTTATTTACTATAAATCTTGAAATGCCATGTTAATTTCAAAAGTGCCAAAGAAAGTTAAATTAATCATATTTTAAAAGATATTTTGGTGGATTGGACAGCTGTTAATATGAATTTCATATCATGGAAGACCTGATGCTGAACTCAATTGCAGAACATTATCCAGAGTCCATGATTATTTTATCCAGGATAAAATTTGAATTTTCTGGGTAAGAGCAAAAATATGCTGGAACAAACGGAAAGGCTATGTCCTAAAAGCTGTATCTGTGAAAATGATTTAGGATTTTTGTGGCTGAAAACAGCACAGTACAGAAGGGCTGTAGAGCAAGAACACCTAACATGACCTGAGTATAAGAAGAGCAGATTCTGGCTGATTACCCAGAAGGAGAGAGATGGCATTGTCATTTTTTTGAATTACATTCACAGGATATTCAAGGGCTTTTCCCAAGCAAAGAAAGTCATTGAAAGAGGAGAGAGAGAGAATTTTTTTCTGTGTTGTAGAACAAACTTTCAAGATGGATAGGGCATTCCTTTGCTTTGATATCCTCTGAACATCAGATTTGAAACAGAGGCAGTAAATGTTAATGCTGAGAGCAAGGTGGGGACACTGTGTTGCTGTTTCAGTAGACAGGGTAGTTGCATGGCCTACCTGTGTAGGAGAACCACTGGTTCTGTGAAATGAAGGGATACTGGAGTTGGAGATACTGGAATTGGAGAGGTGATGATGTGCTTAACTCAAGGGAAAAAGAGACAGTAGAAAGCAGAGGGGAATTAGAAGGGGTAATCAGATTGGACACAATAACTAGCTAAATCTGTGATTTGTAACATCCTGAAGTGTTCCATTCAATTTAAAATAGTCTCTTCTTGTTGAGATCCAGATTGAAAGGCTACAACAGTAGTTGCCTAAGAAGAGCTTTGCTCCTGAGAGGAAGGTCTCTCCATTGTCCATGTGAGCCCACCCCAGAGCAGGATGGTTGTTCCCTTTCCCTCGTGTGGTTTCCACCAGGTCAGTCATGGGATGAAGCATCCTGCCTCCAGGGAGGAATGGCTGTAGGATGCAGGATGCTGATGGTGTGGCCTTGGAGGGCCTTTATGTGTGGTTAGAATTCATGCTACTGCTCAGGGTCAAGACACTGCACACATCTGACAGGAGCTTTGGAGCTTTGAAGTCTGCAGTCTCCATTTCAGACTTGGTGAAGGGCTTGAATGCCACCAGCCTTTTCCAACTTGATCAACTGCTGAGATAAAACATATGATTTCTTCCCACCCCTTACTTGTTTCTAGCTCTTTAAAGTTTATATTGTGTGAGGATGAGTATCACACACAGAAATTGTAAACAGAAATTTGTTTAAAGACATCAGGGTTTTTTTCACCTTTTGCAAATTCCATTTTTTGGGATTTGTTTGGGGTTTGTGCTTTTGGTTTTGTTTTTAATTATTATTATTATTATTATTTTTTATTACAAACAGTAAAGTTACTCAATTTTCCGAGAATTTTTTCCGGGTTTTCTGAAAAAATGCTCAGACCTGAAACAAATGTCTGGATTGAGTTGAGACCTTGGAATGAAACTGCAAACCACAGTAATTTCTTGTGGTTTCTAGTAGCAATGGTATTAATATCACCTAGAAAGTGTATGCCATACCTCTGAGTTGCAAAGCAGGCCTGCAGCAATGCTTCAGACTGCAGTCAGACCACCAGCTACTCAGTAACCTCTGCACAGTTTGCAGTGGGGTGTCCCAGAAATCACCACCACTGACTCAGCTCTAGGGAGAGGGACAAATGCTTTAACACCAATGAACACTGTGTAGTAAGTAGAAAGTTTCAAAAAACAAACAAAAAATCTAGAGAATGGAAATACTAGCATCCTTAGTTATCTGCCCTAAAAATTTTGTGTCAATGTAATTTTGGGGTTTTTGGTGTTGTAGCTTCAGAAATGTTGCTTCCTATATAATTTACTTTCTTGATCCCAGGCTTACAATGTGGTCTTCATACCAGAAAATATTTCTTTTATTTCTGTTTGGGCTAGACTGGCACTGACTAAATCTACAAGTCTGACTCAATTACTCTTACCTTCATTACATCATTACATAAAAGAATAGAGGAAAATATTTTGATTAAACAACAACAAAAAATTACATTGCTATTAAAAATCCAGGAGAAAATTATGCATAAATAAATTAAAACAATAAAAGAGAGAGAAAGTAGTTGCATAATGTCTTGTGTTCATGTGCTATGGCAAGTTCAAGTAGTCTCCAGAGGGATGATTCAAATATCCAGCTTGTGCCATGCACTGACAGAGCTCAATGAAAGCCAAAATGTCCTGTGAAAAACAGGATCCCTGAAATTGCATCTCATGGAAATGAGGTAGAACCCTACTGTGAGTATTCAAGGACATGCATCTGTGTCACCTTTGCCAAAATGGTTTTGTTGTTGTTTTGTGAGTTTTTCTTATTTTTAGTTCTAAGATTAAATTTCAGAACCGGTTCTAGTTGTAAAGGTGAGAGGCACATTGAGAAAACATCTTGCAGAGTAGTAAAAATGTATAAATTGCACCCTGGTGTGTGCTGGATGGGCTGGGCAGGCACTGCTGTGCAGCGGACCCTGCAGCTTTCCTGACCCCGATGCCATGGAACAGCCTGTGCTCTGCTCTGGGAACACCACAAAAGCCAAGCAATGGTAACACAGCTCTGGCTCTCCTTCTTTCTCACTTAACAGAGGCCTTTTGGTCTAAAAGGGCCAACAAAGCATGGTCTTAGAGAGGGAGTCAGAACAGCTCCATAACTGGCATCACTCTCCTCTGATCCTGAACAGATGGAAGATTTGTGCTTCACTATTCCTTCACCTGCAAAGTCGAGGCAGAATCCCAGAGGCACGAGAGTTGAGAAATGTTTAAGCTATAATGCTGCAACGGTGCTGTTATTATTTAAGAAGTATATCTTCTTCTTCCACAGGGGAATGGAATTCAAGACTTGTCAGATGTGCTTTTGTAATGCTGCAAATGGAGGAGAGACTCCTGCCCCGATGGAAACCTGGGAAAATGCTTTGGCTGGTGCCTCCTGGGAGGGTGTCAGCATCTATCTGTGAAGCATGGGCAGTGTGTGACCTCTCACAAGACAATCATCTAGTCAGGAACCATTTTTGTTGGCTGCTGAGACTGATTCTCAGGTGTCTTACATCAGGTACAGCTTTTTACTCACTGTGTGAGTGCATGTCTTATGAGCACAGTAGTATGGGCTGACAGGAAAGGCAAATAAGACATCAGAGAATGAGAAATGCTGAGATTTTGGCTTGGCTTTGTGGCTGTATCCCGCAGTGAAGTTTTTACAGCCACTATAGAGTCAGAAGCACTCAGGAGTGTTTCCAAGTATGTAGTAGCTGGAAACAAGGAGTAAAACCTTTCCAGAAGCCAGAAGCTATTGATTTCAGTCAAAGGATTTCTTCCTAAAATGTACAGCCTGCTAGAGAAGATTTCCAGTAGTCATTAAAGTGCCCTAGAGGTTACCTGAAGTGAAATGTGGATTAAGACTAAGATGAGGTGTTGCATCTGGTGAGATAAAACACAGATTCCCTCTGGTTGAAGCCGTGATAAGCCTGTGTCCTAGAAAAATATTTCTGCCTGTATCTTGCAGGTGCTTGCTCCAACCAAATAAAAGCTTGGGGAGAGATTTCTTTAGTGTTCTGAAAGCACTTAAAAGCAATAACATTTAGGTAATGTGAAATGTTTGAAGTCTCCACCTCATGCTCAAGAAAAGTCTTTGAAGTAAGAATAGCATGATTTTATTATTCTGAAGGGGTATAATTTAGTGTAAATAGACATCTCATAGAAGTATAGGGACAGGGGGAGGATATATATTTGGAAAGTACATTTAATATAATATAATAATCTATTACACTACACAAAAAATTCTCTCTTTAACACGTGCTATAAAAATTGTTCTTTGATGCCTTCTGAAGCAAGAGATCTAATTTAACTCTCTGTCTTTCCTGTTCTGCTCAAGAGAGAGACATCCAACTGCCTCACAGGGAAGTCATTGCTTCTGTCATTAATGAAACAGAATTTGTGATTCTTTCAAGTCCGGGAGGAGGTCAGTAGTTTTGATGACATTTTTTCTTTACTTACATAATAAATAAATACTTTTGTAAAAAATAGTTAAACATTTCTTGTTGCTGTGTTACTTTGGGTTTTGTCTTTTGGAGAAGGACAATTACCTACTGTGAATACAGAACACATCCAGCTGATGCATCACTAAAGCTGGGGAGCTTTTTAAATTTTATTTATTTAAACACTCTAAACACCACCCTGTGCACCTGCACAGAGGAAGAAGGGAAACACTGCCACTGGGCTGGGAGCCTCACCTCAGAAATCAGACTGCAAGTGCTCAGCATGTTGAAGTGCTGATTTTGTGAGGAGTGGGAAACAAGGGGAGAGATTCCCCTCCAGCTTCCTCTGCTGTGTCCCTCCTCCTCATGCACCGTCCTCTCTCTGGGTATAAGAGCCTCTTGCACTCAACACAGCATGGTTGCTCCAAAGGAAGCTGACATAGAGCAAGACATAAAAAGTGAGGATTTATCTCTTCTTTCCATCAAGAGTGCCTGGAAGAGGATGGTGTTTCACTAGTTGTCCCGCAGGAAAATTTCTCTGTAGCAGCTGCCGGTTTTAACAGTGCAGATCAGTACACTGCTTTGATTAAATCTGCTGCTCTTTTAGTCCCTATGAAAAAGTTTAGCCCTGACTAACAGACACCCTCTGGATATAGGCAAGCATAAAATAAGGTTTCTGCCTAATCACAGAGCAGGAACCTCAGCAATTCTTTGGTATTTTTTCAATTTATAATTGATAGTGCAGTTGTGGTGCACTGCTTGTGAGGCAGTCCAACTTGGAAAAACACATTTCTGCATATTCCTTTCCTTCCCACCAACTGTGTCTTTAGAGAAGCTCTGTGAGGCTCCTGGGGCCTTGTCAGAGCTGAGAATGAACACAGTGGCTGAGTCCACCAAGATTTCTGAAGATTTCTGGGACCTGTAGCCCTCCTTGAGAATGGAGATGCTCTGAAATCTGTGAGGCTGCGTCTGTGCCCATGTATCCAAGGGGAATCAGTTGAGGCAGGGATGTGTGCAGCACTCTTCTCATGGAGGGCTGACACGAGAAGGCTTGTGAAAAAATGCAAATCACAGTTCTGTGACCTACCAGAAGCTTTCATGTAAGATGAGTCTCATGGGCAGACCGAGGAGTGAGGTAACATGCAGCTGGGTGTGAGACATAGCAGATGTGTCCCTGACATGTCACTGAAATCAAACACAGTCCTCACCTGTGCTTCTCTCACTTTTACCTCCATGTCCATGTTTTACTTAATGGACTGAAACTAATCTTTTAGTTTCCTTGTGCCCGGTACTTTATTGTATTTCTTGGGGTTTTTTAGTCTGGTCCTGTGCTCTCTATGGACTTTATATTCCAATAAAAAATAACAATTTTTTTCTGAGCCATTCAGTCCTTAACACTCTTTCATTTTCTTTCCATCTTTCCCCTCTCTCTCTCTCTTTATCTCACTCTGCCTCCCCTTCACTATTTCTCATCTGGCTACTCCCATCATGATATTTTATGAAGTAAACATAAAATTAGTTGCCTCAAAATTAGCTGCTTCAAAATCTTCTCCCTCAAAGATCTCTCTGCTCCCTATCATTGTGTTTGACTCATCCTGTGAGACAGGTCACCTGCAAGTGTCCTTTTTCCCTGGATTTTGTCCCTTGTAACCCTGCTCAGATGAGAATGCATTCTCAACACTTAACCCAGTCAATTTACCTCCCAACCAGTCAGCATCTGCCTGCTTCCCAGCTAAACCAGTTGAACCCTTTTGCTGGTTCTTAAGTGCAGAACTTCAGTTTCACTGGGAACATGTATGCCCTTCTGTCTCTCTTAATTACTGGATTCATCTAGTCTTTGTTCCTCGTCCTCACATTTGATTTTGTGGGCAGTAATTATCTCATACCATTGTTTTAAAATCCCTAGTCAGTTTGTGAGGTACAGCTCCAGACATGCCATGTCTTAAACATCAGCTTTGCCACAAGTATGCAGTGTAAGAGCCCAGCTGCTCTGTACGAGCTCTGTAGGCTGATTTATCCTTGCACTCACTATCAGCTCCTTTCCACCTCGTTCCAGTCTCCCTTTGGCCTTCTCAGAGCCTTGTAGGCTCTCAGTTATGAATACCATTTGTGGTATTCACTTCTCCCCATAAAGACCCCAAGGACATCAGGGTTCAAAGGCAGCATGGTCTGCAGGCAGGAGATGGGCAAGGCAGAGGCACTGGGTTTTTTGTGAACTTATGTCAATTTTTCAAGTGATTTGTAGTGTATTTCCTTCCAAGTACTTGTCCAGTCTCCTCTTGAACCGGTTAAAGATGCTTCTGTCCCTCAAGGAGTTCCACAGCCCTGCAGCAGTGCAGCTGTATTTTATGGAGTTATCTATCCTAAAGCCAAAGCCTGCTCCTCAATAGAAAGTAGTCAACTCAAGAATCAAAATCTGGTCTATGAAATCAGGACTGTTTTTTGTGGTGTTTTCTTTCTTTATCCTTAGCTACACCGAACTTCACCTGACATTTCATACAATCTCATGAGATGCGTCTGCAATTTGTCACAACCTGCCCTTATTACTTTAAACAATTTTGTATCATGTGTGACCTTTGTCTCTGGCTGCTCATGTCCTTTTCCATGTTATTTATGGGTATTTTGAACAGAACAGACCTCAGTGCAGATCCCTGAAATTTCCACTGGTAACTTCCTTCTATTGAGTTTAATGATCATTTTGCCTGTCCTCTGTTTCCTGCCTTTCAGCCATTTCTCTATGCCAGGACTTCCCCCTTCCCCTAGTTTCTTAGTTTCCCTAGAAGTCTGTGGGGATAGACTTTCATAGATAACATTCATCAATACCTTTGCTACTTCTTTCATGAACTTTGAGATGTTGGAAAGGCAGGATTTCCAGAAGCCATGTTGGCTCTTACCAGGTGGATCATATCTATCCAGATCATACTGATTTAAGGTGTTCACTAGTTTGATCTTTTACTAAAACTGTTATTACTTTGGCTGGTACAGACCTCAGGCTTCCATGCCTCTAGAACCCCAGATCCTCCTAACACCTCTTTTAACCTAGGTGTCACCTTTGCTTCCTGACATCCCAAGGTGGGCACTACCTTGGTAACTGAGTCCAGACATTCTTAGGTTGTCTTGAAGCTCTTGCTTTTTGCTCCTGGTAGTCTGCCTGTCTCCATCCCATCTATTTTTGCCAAGGTTTCTTCCATGCAATCCCACTAAATTTGAGACACACTCTGGCCAAGTTCTCTCCCAAAAAGGTTCCAGTGTAGAAAAGTCCCAGTTTTTGCTACAAGAACCATGGACACCCAGAGTCCACCTTGCCTCTCTGCGTTGGTCTTGCCCTTCCTGAGCATGGCTTTTAAACCTCAGACTCAGCTGGCCCCAGAGTCAGACCTCTGCCAAACTTGAATCTGGTGTGTTGAAGCAGTGCTTAGAATCAGCTTTGCTTCCTTTTACTCCTTAAAATATTTTATGGCCTAACTGTATTTTTACATTCAGCTCACTGAATTTACCATGACCTTTGGATAGAGCTCCTTGAATGACACTTCTGGAAATCAACCAATCTCTTTCACCTTCAGCTAAGCAGACACCTACCCTTTCTCAAGCCTCTCCTGCTGGGTACTGTGTACATTACTCCACTTTAATGTGGTGTCTGCCATCCAGTGCTCGCCATATCGCAAGAAAGATTTAGCTGCCTTACCTTCTCTGTTCAGTTTCCCCATTTATATGGTTTCCCTCTTTGCATTTTATCATGTCTGTGAAAGAGTTCTGGGTCTCTTTGGCTCAGGAAGGGATGATGGATCTAAGTGTGTGATTTGAAAAGACAAAGGGGTGTTTCCTTACTGAGGTCTTGAACCAATCCAGAACATCTCTCTATCCTGAGGACAGGGCTGGGTGCTGACAGTAGCATCCCAAAACCTGACCTGAGCTCCATGTCCCCATGTGGCACATAGCAGGGCACACAACAGTGACTGAATCCAACTGGTGCAAACAGTTTTCTACTCATGCTACCCCTATAGTTAATCTCAGTATTCTGCTGTCAGTGCTGCTGCCCCTGCAAGACAGGAAGAAATATGGACATCATGTAAAATAATTTCATTTTATGCCTGGAAAATACAGCTTTAGCTGTGCTTAAATATACGAGTGGTTTTTGAAAAGGTCTCTGAGAATAATGTAACCAGTACTGGCATCCCAGATATTAACTTCCATCTATTTTAATTAAATTTATAGTCTAGTTTCTAGTCTATTTCTGTGACTCTTCTTGCTGAAAGATCAATCAAGATGCACATTTTCCACCATTTTTCTCTTAGATCAGTAGTGTTAATCAACATAAAAATATTTCAGTTCTGTTTCCTGGTCAGACATGCCTTGAAAATTATATACTTTCAACATAAAGCATAATTGTGCACATGAAACTAGTGTTCATTTTGTTTCACAACATGCTTCTCATAGCCCGTGGTCTTCTGTCATCTTTACGCTCTTCCCTACTCCCTTAAAACAGTTTTGAGAAAGGAATAACCTCAGAAGTTTGGAAGTATAACATTTAACTAACTGTGCCTTTTCTAATGCAACATCTGCCCATATTTCAGCCAGGATGATAGAGCATCCGTCACTTCAGCACAAACAGATGCATTTCTACAGATTTCTTGGGCAGAAGAGCATCTCAGCCAGCCTGTCTGCCCTGGAGTACACAGGGTTCATCTGACAAGACTGAGTCCTGCTGAGCTGGGGGTGTGGGGGACAGGGTTGCACCTTGGAAATAAAAAACAAAAGGAATATTGGACAGGAACTGAAGGAATGAGCATCAAACAATCACCTCCTCTTCCATCATCTCCTCCTGTTGTCACTGTAATCCCCAATACAAGCTGCCTCAAAATGCAGAGAGTCTTTCAGAAGATTATCTGTATCAATGCAAGCTTTGAAGTACAGGCTGCTGGCATCTCATTACAGACAGAGATCAAACCTTGGAGATTAACGTGGTCCTGGGCCTGCTGGACTTCATTCACACATCACAGAAGTGCTAAGCTATCAAAGTGCAGGGCTCTGTCTGTGTTACTTTCTCAGCCACAAATCCAGCAGCACAAACCCACTGCCATTTTTTTTTTTTTTAAACCAATGAATCCTTTTGGCCTGTAAATGTCTTTTTCTTCATGGGGCTGAGTACAGTTTGGGAAATGGAAACAGTCCAAACTGAAAGATAAATTGAAGTAATATCCTTGGGGTATTTGGCCCAGATGTTGACTGTATCCTTTTATTTTGGTAAAGCTAGCAGGTCACCATTTGAACTGCAGGCTTGCCCACTGAGGACAAATCCAGGGTGCAAGGGGCAATCTTGGTGCCAGTAATTTTCTGCTCTCATCTGGGACTCACAATTGTGCAGGAGCCATGCCAGCCAGAGGAGTCAGGGCTTGCACATGCTGCTTTGAATTGGCTTAGAGACAGCACGTTCCCTCCAGCCCATCCCACTCCAGGCCACCAGCCCCTTGGACAGCAGATGTCAAAGTAGAGGAGGTGGGTCTGCTTCCACCTCAAAATGTTCTGAAGATGGGAGATGACTACGAAGCCTTTCTAACTCCTGTCCCACAGCTGCATTTAGGACAGGGTTGTGCTAATAAGTTGTGCCAGAGCCTAAAGGCTCAGGTATGCCAGCTCTCCCCATCACTGCAGCAGCATCTGGGAGCTCACAGAAGCCTTTGACACTGTTTCTGGGCTGGAATTTGCAGGTCATGCTTAGCTTTCTGCTGTCATTGCCATGTAGCAAACTCAAAATGATTGTGAAATGCAGCACCAGCATTGTAAGACAATTTTATTTGTGAAATCTACTTGCATGCACCCAAGCACTGTGAGAGAATGGCTGACTGTCTGGATGGAATTTTTCTAGCTGAATCCACATGTGTGCTTTTCTGAAGGGCCAGTGACATGGTTCTGAGAGGATTGTGCTGGGAAGGTTGGTTGACTTTGGAGTTAAGGTCACCCACATGCCTAGCAGGCATATCAATCTCATGTGCAAGATGTTCCCACCCAAAGGGGAGAGCAGATGACCAGGTTTTTTGAAAATATCAGGGGAAAAAAAGGAGAATCAGCTACAACTGCTAGGCAGACGTAGTCCTGCATACACAGCCTTAAAGGTAACCAGGACCTGGGGGAGATATGTCAGTATCTCAACAGGATGAGCTAACTCTGCCTTGCACCTCAGCAGTGACCTCAGATGGTCAACAGCTGGGTTGTATCTGGCTGGCCTGTGTGTATCACCAAGGTCTGCAAAGCACCCTGCAGACAGGCCTGGTTGGGTGCATTTTTCCCCAGAAACCCTTTTCTTTCATCATCTGAAATTGAGGATGTTCTTTTAAAACTCTCATACCAGCAACGTAACAGAATTTTGACGAAAGAACCATAGATAGACCAAAAAAAAAAAAAAATTCTTAAGGTGCTCCTGTTTCCGTCTCTTCTTTATAGTTGAAAAGAACAATAGCCATCAGTCATCCCCCTGCTTCCCAACATTTTAGTTCCAGTTACACCATAATTGCTGGCATCACATTAGCTTCTGCTGTTGGAAACAGCCTGTGAACTGAGGAATGGGAAGCAGATATACTGGAGACAGCTTATTGTGGGAAAGGACCTAAAAATGAAGGAATGAGGGGGGAGGGAGGAAAGAAAAGCATGGGGACAAATGTTGTTTGTAGACATTTAAGTATTACTTAACAGCATACTCTTTTTAGAAATATGGAAGGTTCCTAAAAATATTTTTTTTCCCTTCCTCTGTTTAGATTTGTTAATGATATAGAGTGACCTCTCCTGTGGCCAGAGAAGCCTTGATCACCACCATTGGGTAGTGTTCTGTCCACTAGAGACCACTTCTGTGCAAAACCTGAATGTGCCTCATGCTGTATAGAAGTACCTGTGCTAGTTTTCGATTCAAGGATGCATTTTATGCACAATGAGCCTTGGCTTGGGATACACTTTCCAAAGGTGGGACACTAGTTTTTTGTGCACTCCCATCTCTGCTCCATTGCAGAGATCTGCTTAGATCTGAGCCTGACATCAGCCAGGTTCAGAACAGGTATGTTTATTTGGATGGGAAACATCAAATTTTAAAGTAGAGCTGACATTTTAAAGTGGAACAAGAGCAGGAAAACTTTCAAGACGTCAATACCCAGTGCTACTCAGTTCCAGGACAGAATAAAATAGGTGAGGCCAGACCCTTTACATTTGTGGCTCTCCCAAATCCAATGTTGCTCTGAGCAATGACAAATATATTCATAAAAATCCTAGCAAGGAAAAGCCAAGCCAGGCAGAGTGTACTCTCAGTATGCAATTAGCATAAATATACTTTGTGCTAAACTGGCCAGAATTAGAAACAAAGAGCTTGAGAAGGTTCTAATTGTTTCAAAGGGAAGACATGTCATGGAGAGGAAGACAAAGGGGAGCTGTGTCCAAGAAGACATGAGACAGAGGCCAAACCAGCAATTGCCTGAATCCAAAACAGTTCCAGAGGCTGTCTCTGAAGACTTGCCAGTGGATTCAGCACTGGAATTTGCCAGAGACTTAGCCTAAACCCAGCCACCAACTTTGCCACTCATGGCAAATGATACATCTCAGCTGGCACAGTGAACCTGCCATGCTTGCTGTGAGAATGGCCACAATTACTGAGTTTATTGCTGAAATCCAGCAGATGAAAGAAGGAACATCAAGCACATCACTAGAAGCACCACATTTAACATGAATCTTTGTAATTGAAAGGCTACTTAAGAACAAAAATGTTTGCTTGAAGCTTTTTTCTCCTAGCTCATGGTCAGCGTGGAGATTGGTAGTATGTTGCAATATAGTGAAGACACAGGGAGACCCTTCAAACTGAACTGATGAAGAATGACAGCTAACTCTAGCCCTGCTCGTTTCCTAGCCTGCCTTCTCATGAGATTGATAGCATTTACTCAGGTTATTTCTCAGTGCCAGCAGATGAGACTCAAAATACAAACCCCTCCGTCTGTAAAGCCCATCCCATGCTGCACTGAGAATGTCTGTGATTTCTGGCTGCTGTTAAGCAGCACCATCATAACCATGACCAGAGACACCATTGTGGCCAGTGCAAAGCCTGTGCAGGCAGGGCAGCAGGTGGGGGAAGCTCACACTGCCTTTGATCCTTTTCATATGTGTTTGCTGGGATTTGGTGCTGTACAGGCTGCAGGTTTGCCCTCTGGCTCCATGGTGCTGGGTCAGATCTGTTGTCCCTGGGCTTTCAACATGCCCTGAGTATTCACAGCCAGGATCCTGACAGCTTTCTGTGCAAGGGCCTTTTATGTGATCTGCAGGTGAGTCCTTTGTCCCCAGCTCAGACTTTCAGACTCCCCTCAATCTAAAGTTTCAAAATTGTCTCTTGGATCAGCTCAGCACTCTTCCCACCCTTCCTCCCCCTCCCCAGATAAACAAGGTTTATTTGACTTGGAAAAGAAACAATAATTTTCTTCTTAATTATGAAAGATGTGCTGTACAGAATAGCTCTCCTAAGACTGTGCAAAATTGCATTTAGCAACAATGAAGTTACCGTGCTGTGATCTGAAGGCCTCAGAAGCCATTTGTCTAACCTTCAAATTGTTTGAGTTTTCATCACTTCCCTTTGTCACTGATACTTCCTTTATTTGTCTTACCTCTTTCTTCTATATGAGATGCAATCTTTACTATGTAGACATGAACATAAATATTTAGACACAACTTTCAGATGTTTGCTTAGAGATAAATCTTTCTGTGAGTCCTTGGTTCAAGATGGAAGCAGGAAGTAATTGTCCATGAAATTCCCTTTGGGTTGGCAAGATGAACAGTTACTTCATATCTGTCAGAGGATGGCTTTGGGTAAATGGGCTGCTGGAAGTAAAACTAATGTTCAAGAGCAACACTTTGGTGAAATATTTAGTGAGATTTAGATTTCTTTCCTGACAGCTTGAGAGGCTCAAAATGAGAAATATCAAAAAGGTTGTGTTCATGTGTTAAGACTTTCTTCCAGTGACACACTAAATGCCAAGGGGAATGTATGTCCGTATCAGAAGTACTGTGTAGATGTAACAGTAGCTGTAGTGGCTCTAATTTCCTTTCCCTTTTGGCTTGGGCCAAAATCCACTGAAGAGAAAGGAGAGCTATGATCTCCTTGCAGGCTTTGGATAAGATGCACAAACAGCCACTATGTCTCCAGCTCAGTCCTTACCTGCCCCGGTTACGTGTCAGCTCAGGCAGAGACTGTCCATGGATGTGTGCAGGTCTGGCTGGGGAAAATGCAAAGGAATCAAACCTTTTTTCACATAGGCTATGTGCAATGGCATTACTTGGCATGTTCAGAGTACATGCAGCTCAGCTGATGGTCAGCAATTGAAGTGTCAGGAATCTGACCTTGCTGCTGTGCTTTTAAACTTTCAGGCTCATCCCATTCTCAAGAGGAACTGAGTCTCCTGTTTCAATGGCATAACTCACTTGCTCAGCTTTCCTACATTTCAATGGGTTTCCATTAGAGGCAGTTTTCCCTTTCAGTTTTATGTCTAGTGAGGAATAAGCAACTTGAGATGCTTGGAGAACATCTTCTTTGATGCTCATTGTCAGTCTAATTTCCAGGCATCAGATGCTCATGCATCTGGAGTCACCTGGAAATCTTGAAAGTTTTCTTATGGAATAGCATTATAAAAAGTTGAATTAAAAAATTTTACATAAAGGAAAAGTTGTATATATGTATCTTCTTGTTGACATTTCCCATCTTCAAACACTAACAGTTCTATTTAGGAAACAGAACAACATTTCACAAAGTATTAAAAGTCCAGTTTCAGTTTGCAGTGGTATATTTTTCTCCAACAAAATAGGAAGAATAGCTTCCATCCATGGGTGCAACTGAAACAGTAATGCTTCACCCAGATCCCTTTGTATTTTGATTCTCTGGGAGGGTTTCTCGCACCCATCCCCATGACTTGGACTCATCTCTCTGCTTTACAATGGCCAAGAGCTCAGGGCCCTTCTGAGACCAGCAAGGTGACCTCTAAAGTGCCCCTGTCTGGAGATAAGAAGAGCTCATGGCTCCAGCTTAGGATAATGGGGAGAATGGTGGGGTTTGTTTGGGTCTTTCAAACCCTTTTGCGTTATTTGGCATAGAGGTGCCATGAGGTCACCTCCTCCTGGATTTCTCATCAAAGTGCCAGCACCTGGTAGCTGAGGACACCAAAGCTACAGCAACTCAGCTTCAGGAAAAACAAAATTTAAAACAGGAGAAGCAGATGTTGAACAGTAGCTGCATCTGGATTTTGGGTGATCGACTCCACATGTATTTTCCCATTACTACACAATACACTAAGAAAATATTTTATTCTTCCTTTGCATTCCAGTTTGTCTTCATGTCTAAAACCTGTCTTGACCATGTTGAGTGAAAAATCTGCTAGATCAGAACTGGTAAGAAGATATTGCTAGTGCAGTGGTTACATTGCTAATTGGGACCTCCTCCCAAGGGACAGCTGTATGAAGACATTTCACAAAACACATGCTCCACAAGCCAGGAAATATAAGGCAAAATATGCAACCTGAGGCACAATGTGCCTAGATCCCAAGGATCTGGCTCTTGCTAGATTTAACTTATTGAAATCAAGAGGTCTTAGTCATTCCTAGAATTGGTAGCTACCAGACAACAAATTGGATGTGAGGCTGTTTTCAACTATTCATTCCTGTCTTGTTTTAGTGCTATTTTTTCCTTTGAGCAGATGTTTTTAATACAGCACCCTGAAATGCTTACAGCTGTCAGTGTCTAATGAGCCTCTAACTTGCCATTTCATACTATCGGTTTATGTCATTAAACCATACCACTTATAGAAAAAAATGTAATATTTGTATGTTTTGCAGTATTTCTGGAACAATCTAGTTCCTGCCTGTCAGCATTTATCGTCAATCTTTTTTATATAAAGGTTTGCATCTTGGAGGAGAAACATACACAGATATATACATATTTTTTCTGTTACAGCTCAGTAGGAGATGAGCCAACCAGAAGCTCTTCTGGCTGCTACTGCAGTGAAAACATATCTGACTTGATAAACTAATGATACATATTCTTGATCCTTGGATCAAAAAAGTGAGGAAAAGGCAGTTTTGATTCCTTACAAGAATAAATCTGCTCCTAAATATAAAATCTGGATGTGTGTCTGTGCATTTACCATATTTTTTTAAATTACATGAAGGTGTTTTAGTAAACTAAATGTACCTTTAATTTCTTTTAGTGATACTTCTGGATCTGTAAATAAAGAGAGTTATTTAAAAAAAAAAAACAACCCAAAAACAAAAAAGAAAAAAAAAAGGAAAAGTCAGATATTCCAAAGAGCAGCATCTCTGATTTCTGTGCAGCAGCAAAGTAGTTTTCTGCAAAAAGCACTTGGCCCTCAGCAGAAGCCACTACTCTGTAGTTTCAAAGCACAACCATCACAATGAGATTCCTCAACTGGGTGCCTTAAAAGCCTGGGACCAGAGCAGGCTTTGAACAAGTTTGAGAAATATGTTCCGAAATGCTGAGTGGTCTCTTTTTTGCAATTAAGTGATCATCTTTACTGTGGGAGTTTTGGTTGAGGAGGAGTTGTGCATGTTCCCAAATGCTCCATTATAATCCGGCTGCTGGTCTGCAGCCCACTGAGGATGTGATGTGGCACCCTGGGGCTTGGCAGACATGGCTTCTTTAAGCCTTTGAAATGCTCTTCTGTTGTCTCCTCAGCGACAAGGTACCATGGCACCCTACAGAGCACAGACAGACTGTGAGGGTTCAGCCGTTCCTGGAGGAAAGCTCATTGCTGACATCCCTTCCTCAATCTTTTATTTTTACCTCCTTGTGGACACTGCTGTGGCCTCCTGTGTCTCCCCAAGGCTGTCCCATTCTCCCTGACTCTTCTAAACCCCAGATGTCCCAAAGGCAAGGGGCCAGTGGCCTAAGGACACAATGTGGCCAGTGTAGGACAGCTTTCAGCCAGCCCAAATTATCTGGAACTCAGCATTACTGCTGGCTGGGCCTGATTTCAAAATACTGCCTGAGGTACTGAAAAATAGCAGACAGGGTTCTGCACATCACTGTGAATCAGAGGAAATCAGCATTCCGGCAGTGTGGGAGGATCTCTGACACCGGTGCCTGGGCAGAAGCAAACCTCCAGGAGCTGTGGGCAGTCACCCATGGCATCACCTGGATGGAAAACAGTGTCCATGTGCCTAGAGAAAAAGCATCCAGAGAAGTCCTCATCACTGTGATGATATTGCTCTAGAGGAGCCAGCTCGAGTCCTGGCCATGGTGGAGAGGGCAGAACTGCTGGTGTGTCCCTGCCCCTCAGGAGTGTTGTCCTACACCCAGGCAGCACCATAGGCCTCTTGACCACTAAAAACTTAGTTTGCTATTATTTCTTGCAATATCCCTGACCTCTCTATGAGCTGGCTGACCCAAGTACAGAGGCTGACTGGCACAAAGAGGGGTTATTTCAATGTTTCACAATGTCTAGTGGGGTGCTGTGCTGGTCTGTAACAAGAGCCATAGGTGTCCCTGGTAAAGTACAAAGCAAGAGTAGACACCATAGCACGGGAGAAGAGCCAGGCAGACACTCAAGTCTCAGCCAAAATAATGTGTGATACATCAGTGTACCACATCCCCCATGGGAATTCCGTGGTGATGACTTTTCTGGAGTAAGAGTAAGTTTGGTTTAAATAGGGATGATAGAGGCTTTGTGGAAAGGTGTTCAATGACAGCAGAAAAACATTGAATGATGGAAGGTGCCAAGCACATAATGCCTGAGCCTCATGTTGAAAAGACCAGCTCACTGGATTCAAATATCTTGGTAGAAGAGAGCACAGAGCAGCACAGGCACACAACCACACCTGCACACCCTCACACACTCAGAGAGTTCTTACTGAGATGGGAAAAACAGGGTAAACCCCAGGCACAAATGGTACCCGGGGAGGAGCTATCTCCTTGGGATGTGCACAAGAGCTCAAGCATATCTTCTCCTGGGAAGGACAGGGAAAGAACTGAAGGCATGGGGCACTTTGGGAGCTCTGAGTTTTCCAGTGACACTGCAGTGAGTCTGCTCAAGGCCACTTCAGGGACCTGTGTCTACATGTGGAAGGGGCCATTTATTTTACAAGACTGACAGACTGTGCTGAGCAATGTATTTGACCACACAACCTCTCCTTTGATGGTGAGGAGTTGCTTTCAGCCTGTACTGAGCAAAAAGTTTCAGTTTCTGCATCAGGCTTGGAAAAGGGCATGTGTGCCCAAAGGGCTTGTCCATTTTTACAGTGCTCTTCCCTCTCTCCACAAACCTTGCCTTGCCAGCACAGCTCCCACAGTACTCATGCCATACGTGGATGGTCACCAGGGACTACAAGAGACAAGAAATTCTCCAGTGGCCCTTGGAGCGGGTCAGAGCTGGGATTTGCTCTGTCAAAGAGCAGTCCCCATTTGAATGTCTAGATTCCTATGGCTGAGAGAGTACTGGTAGTTCATGGAAGCAGCTAAATTGTGGGCGTGTTTATTGGAATTACAAATAGCTTCATATATACGGGTTAGCTTGGTCACTGGGAATTTGTATGGGTAATTATGGGCTCATTATTATCTTCCCTGCAGGGAAGACACATGACCCAGTAGTCTGAGGAAAAAATTGGGCGCCAGGAACTCCTGGACTCTAATCCCAGCTTCGACACTCCCTTTTCTGGCCCCAGGCAAGTGACTTAACTTTGTGCCTTGGTTTCTCTGTCTGTGAAATAGGGATAATATCTCTGAGGAGTGTTGTGAGGATTAATTAGATAATGTTCACTTAATGCTTTGAAGATATGAAATGTGAAATCTTATTATGCAGCTTGGAATGCTTTCCAGGCTCTTTTGATTTCTGACCGCACGCTTTCATTAGATCACCTCCTTCCCCGCGGAGGTGGATTCGCTTGGGAGCCACCCCAGCTAATTTGGGAGTTGTTTTTTTCCAATAGCTTGGAGCAGTTCCCAAACACTCTGACTCACACCGACTTGCTGGAGAAGCTGCCTCTGACACCTGACCCTGGCTGGGGAACGCCTCGCCTCAGTGTGTGCTGGCTTCCCAAAGACAAGTCAGGGAGTGGCTGGAGACAGGATGAATCAGGTTTAACGGTGTCTCATGAAGCCAGGGATGGATTTTGCCCTCTGGCCTTCTCCAAAAGCATCTGCACTGCTGGGATTCCTGGCTGACCAGGGATGCGAGGATCAGCTCCCTTAACGCTGTCCTGCCAAAGGTGCAATGCTTTCTAAGCATTTGATTAGACCCTATTTTTGTCTTGATACTTTGAGGCATGGATCTGTGACATAAGAAATTTTTTTTTTAAGGAGAGAAATTACCTCCTCAGTCCTTCCCCTTATATACAGTCAGCTTCCTGAGAGAGTTAATCCTTGGGAAAATGCAGTTTTCTGCAGTGATACATCACTGTGCAGGACAAAACAAGGTCAATTTTCCCTGATTAAGAAATAACCAAAGCAGGCCCTCTTCCTCAAGTCTGCTTTTTAGAATAGTTCAGTGATCCTATGAGCCATATCAATCAGCTCCTGCTGGGGACCTGCCCCTTCCCACACGCTGCACACCCTCGTTCAGCAGTGCTTCAGGTGACAAGGACACGTGGGAGTGCCATGGGTGCTGTGCCAACCCAGCTGCTGGGACAGGCGGGTGGGCAGAGCCCTGGACACCTCGGGCTGAAACACAACACCCGGGAGCGTCTCAGGCTCCGGCACAAGCATCTCCTGAGCCTTCCAGAGGGAAGGAGTCCCTGCGTGCAGCCTCCCTGGGCACAGGGTGTTTGTCACCCGCAGGATTCAGCCTGGAGGCGCTGCCAGGGTTTGTTTGGGCTACACAGAAGCAGGAGCTCCCTCGAGCGGAGCGAGCCCCCCACTGCAGCGGGGGCTGCCGGGGACCCCCGCCCGGACCGCGGCAGCGACCAGCGCGGCTCGGACAGACGGAACGGTGTCGGGAGGAACAACAGCACGGGAATAATTGATGGGAAACTGTCCCTCTCAGAGCCAGCTCTCGCTTCCTGTGAAATCAGGACCTTCCTAGAGGCAAACTGCTCAGCAAAGTACTCCCCACCGCTGAAAAGTGTGGAACACTCAGGGAAACACAGAACTTTTGCTAGATTTTAAAGTAGCCCCAGTTAACTTGCTCTCTCCTACCTTGAGGGTGCAATTCAGGTCTAGAGGGAGGGCTTTTCTGTTCACTGTTGTCCTCCTGCCCCAACATACTGAGAAGTTTTGTGGAGACGTAGGACTCCAAACAGTACTTGGACTGTAAAATTTGTTTGCATATGCCCTCAGGTCTAATGGCTGGGGAAAGATCAGTTCTTAGCCATACATCTCAACTCTTTATATTACACCGAGGGAAAGAAACCCAAATGCAAGGGTGGAAAACACCAGGGCAGTAGTTTTCACTCTGTAGCTCATGAGTGTGACAATATGATCCTGGGGTGTTGGTAGTAGGAAGAGGAAAAGAGTTTCTCCACTTCGGGGGTGGAGATTATTTAACACCTTAAAGTCAGAAGCTACACAAGCTATAGCTAGGAGTAAAAACAGATTGTGACATGGTGCCACGGTGTGGCACTCTGGCTTGAGTGCTTTGTCATGTTCTGCATCAAATAAGTTGTGTTTCCAAGGAACAGGAAAGGGGTGGAGAATGAGCCAAATACCATCTGGAATCATAGAATCATAGACTACCAGGTTGCAAGGGACCTCAAGATCATCTGGAATAAACTTTCTGGCCAGCTGGCTGATGAAAAATTGTGCTGGGCATCACTGCGGGATGATCAATGAACAGCAAAAGAAGAGTCCAGGAATACTTCCAGTCTGCAAAAGCACATGTTAAGGTGAACAAAGACCTCCACCCCAGGGGCTGTGATTTGATCCTGGGACTATGGCCAAGGCTCATGGGCTTTCCAGTACTTGTCCTTTGACACTGTTCCAGATGCTGGTACCCTATTAGGCACATCCATGCAGACCCACGCACAGGGTGCTAGAGTCAGCACCCAGGTAGAGGAACAGTAAGTCTGTAGAGATACCTGTTTCTTCAGCTAATCTTTGATTATATATGCTATCTGCTAAATTATTGAGATGTCTTGGAATGAATATGTGGAAGAATTATTGTAATTGAATCTAAGTAGTGCTCAAATTAATGTAAATATGATGCATCAGCCTAATAATTAAAGTTGTCAGGTATGGGTTTTATTCAGAGCTTGAATAAGGTTCCTGCTTCAACTTGTTGATTTGCCTTGAAGCTTGCAAGGCTGAGCTCAAAAGGCAAAGTGTTGTGGGAATGCTGAAAACAACACAGTGAGGCAAAGGGCTCTTCTGCTCTGCTCTGGGGACATTTTCTCAAACCATCTGCAGCACTCCTCACTGGGGACTTTGCTTTATATGCAGCAGCCCCCCTGTTTCTTTTAGAGAGGCATTTCACAATGTGAATGTGGCAGCTACAGCCTCCAAAGGTTGTCTTTCTCCCAGCCCTCTTCACCACAGGAGCCTGGCAGAACTCCACATCTCAGCACACCCTACTCTGGGGCCAGGAGAATGGCTGGAGCAGGCTGGCTCTGCCCAGGGCACCTCCCCAGTGCTCCCAGCTCCAGCAAACACTGTTGGTAGAGTCAGTTCCCTTGGGAATCACTGTCTCACCAGTTAGGAGCCACTAGGCTGGGCTCATGTAACCACAAATTTCAGCTGGAATGACCCCTGGAAGCAGCCTGGTCAAACTTGCTTTGCTCTGCCCAGCCTCAGAACAGGGTGCCTGAAAAAGCACCCTTTAGGAAACAAAAGATGCATTCCTATGGATATACCAGTTCAGCATCTGGCTCCAAGTGTTTTAATTTTCAAGGCATGGTTAGGAAAAAGACGCTTAAGTTCAGAATAGTAAAATGGTTCCTTTGGAGAAAAAAAAAATCCTAAATCAAGTGGACCACATCTTCAACACATAAAAGCCCAATTAAAAAAAAAAAAAAAAGTTTTTTACCCCCCTTCCCCAGCAAAAATTTTTTTTTTGGGACATTTGTCCTTACTTTGTGTGTTTAAGTCAGGCATTTGGCTACGAACATAGATGGTGCATGTATCTGTGCACAGATAGACCTCAAACATGCACAAATGCACAGGAGTTACATGAATGAGATCCGGCCAAACCCTTGCTCCTAATATCCCATGCAAAAGTTATTCAGGGATGTGAAAATTTGAGAGGGAAGTTATAGCCCCTTCTGTGTAACATGAAGTCCTAAGCGAGTTCATGACTCAGTTGTATCTAGATGGCACGTGATTCTGGAGGTTCATGGTGACATTCATCAAGAGGTGGAAACTACCAATGACAAAGGTGTCAAAAATACATTTTTTTTTTTCTGTGGGAAATTTGCTATTAGTGGCAGAGAAAGCACAGGGAAACAGATGTGTCACCTAATTGCCTGGAACTCATCTGGGTCAGTCTCTCCACCAGTGTCTCATCAGCATATATCAAGAATCCTATTTTAAACATAACTTCTAGCTGGATGAGCTTCAAGCAGGTTGAGCACTAGGGAGGCAGTAGCATATTTAGGACAAAATCCTGTTGTCAGACCAGCCTGGCACAGACAGATGCAGACACAGACCAAATGGAAAATTTGACCTCTTGGTGTGATGAAGTGTTGTGTGTGTGTGTGTGTTGTCACTGCAGTGAAAGCCATCTTGGACAAAGTATTTGCACTGTCTTGCTCTTTGAGGGGTTGTGTGACTGTAACCCAGCTTCCTCACAGCTGTGGATGAACCCTGAAGAGATGATTAAACCAGATCTGGTGATATGGATCCTTCCCTATATGAAAATGTTGGCCATGCTGCTACTCGCATTGCTACAGGAGATGGGATGAGGCTGCCATCCAGCTTAGGAGGGCTGGGACATGGAAGACAGGGGCAAATTTTCCAGGGCAGAAAGAGCAGGGATGGCAGGGACAGACCATGAGGGCAGTGAGACTGTCCTGGTGGCTTCAGGCTCCTCTGCTTCCTGGGATGACATTATAAGGCTGGTATTTGGCAACATGTTTGGCAATATGTTCCCTGTAGCTCATGAAAAGGCTTTGTACGAGGGGACAGTGCAGGCTGCCTTGCAGAGAGGCTGCCTTCCCACAACACCAATTAAGTATAATCTCAGCGACTCAACTGTCTTTTTCTGGGTCTGGAGCTGTTTAGCCCACTCAGAAGCATTTTATATAATCACTGGTGGAGCTGAACATAGTCCTTATTTTTTCTATCTCACACAGAGCTGACATCACCAAGTTTACATTTAGCCACTCATATATTTAGCATTTCCTCCTGCAGCATCACCACCCCCTGCTCCTCCAGGACAGTGACTCCTGCCATCTAAACATATTTACAAGTGGAAGGGGGAGCACATCTGAGCAAAAAAATTAGACTAAGCCAATATTCCCTTTGTCTTGATGCAGCTAAACAGGGTCAGCATTACTGTGCACATCTTTCTCCTTCTGAGCAAAAGGAAATTAAACTGAAAGGCCCATCTCTACAAAAGTCAGCACCAGCTTTCCTTGGAGAAGTGTCCTTGGAGGTCTGTGAGCTCAGACTGAGCACTATGGAGGCTGGAAGTGAAGATGTGCTCAGGCTCCCTCCCTTATGTTCTTTTCTTGTTTATTTGTATGGTTTTGTTGTTGTTTGTTTGTTTGTTTTGTTGTTTGGTTGGTTTTAAGGATTTTTCCTGGTAAACCTTTCTTTGTAGTGCTAGCTGTGTGGGGGTGGCATTGGAAATTGGCCCAGAAGTTTTTGTTATGGCTTGACATACATTTGCTGCTAACAGCACCCATGGTACACCAAGAATTTTCTACTCTTCAAGAAGGGGCAGAGGAATAACACCAAGGTCAAGGAGAAGTGGACCAAAGAGTGAAATAAATGAAGAGTAGCAATTAAAAAAAACCCAGACCAACTCTGTACTGTTCTCAGCAGGTGGCACATCGATGCATGAGTGACCTGACCTGTAGGCTGTCCCCACCCCAACACCAGCTGGTCAGCTGCAGGGGTTGTGTGCATCCCTGGGTGAAACAGGAGCTACCCATCCTCTGACCTCAAAGTCTGCCTCCTCCCTGGCTGTAGCCCTTTGTCCAAGAGTGGGACACCCAGCACAGCTCCAGAGCAGCTGGCACAGCCCCGGGACATATGAGGATGGAGCTCATCTAAGCTTGAGTGACAAGAGGCAGCATTAACTAGAGGTGAGTATTACTGCAGGCATGACAATACAGCTTGTCATGTCAGAGAATAAAATAATACCACTGGTGAGGAGCAGGGTGATAAATCCATGCATTGGGTATTGTAAAAACATTCTAGGTTGGAGCCAGCCCTCCTGGTTAGGGCTTGGGTTTGCTTTTGAGCTGGTGGTCTTTTGTTGTGGAGAGACCTATCTCTCCTGAAGACAAAGCGCAAAAATACAATCACACTTCTATTATGTCCATAACTCTGTGTGATTTTATACTTTCTTTGTGCTGGTTGATAGATTGCTCTAATGGTTGTTGTGTTGACATGTATTTAATGGTATTCGCTTAGAATTTCATTTAATAAAAGTCTTTTCTCACTTTGAACTGAAGCATTTTCTCAAATGTGGCCTATGGTGGTTTGCATTTGCTTTATTATTAATTAAAAGTAAACTCCTTTCTTGAGAACATTTCATTGCCATGCAGATGAAGCCAGCACCTTCAAATGGATTCTTTCCACATTTTATTTCTTTAAATGTGTTACCTCTTAAAGCCTGATGAAGTAAGACTTTGAATAACTATTTCTGAAAGGTAGAATTCGCTGATAAAGTTCAGATTCTTATCATCTCAATTTAACTACTTTGGCTTATTTAAATAGGGGGAAAAAAGCAACTTGCAGTTCAACAAGAACAGCTTCTCCAGAGGTTTTCACTTATGTTAGCTTTGGACTGGGTTCAAACACTGTGAGGATGCCTTTATCCTGTCAGCACTTCCATGCTCTGAGTTCTCATATTGACTTTTCAGCCCATATGAGCCTGCTGAAGCAGACCTTGTTGCTGCAGTTGTAAACACACAGAGGCAGTACTACAGAGTAAGTTCACCTGGGGATGCTCAGGATTACCTGTAAGCCTCAGCTGTCTACCCTGTGCTTGAGTTTTGATGCCAGGTACTTAAGGAAAATTCTGATGCCATGCTGTTTCAGGAAAAAAAAAATCACCTCATTTGAATGCTTAGTCTTTGAAGGTCTCTGAAATTCTCTTTTCCAGACAAAAATTCCATGCCTTTATGTCTCCACGTGGGATTCAACTACTTCTCTTTTCTTGTTCTTATGCTATAGATGGAGGTTGCTTCTCTTATTGTCACCTTCCCTTCCCTTCCCTTCCCTTCCCTTCCCTTCCCTTCCCTTCCCTCTTTCTCTTGTTTTTGCCTATTTTCATGTTATTGTTATGTTATTTCTTATTTTTATGGACTGCTGCTCCCATCTTGATCTACCAAACTGACAACCTGTTCACATTCATGGGTCCCTCTAAAACCTAATTTCCCTACAATGTCCACAAAAAAAGATGCTAAAAAATCATGCATCTAAATTAAAGCTTTAGTTACTTCCTTCCTTTGGATTTTCCTTGTGCCTGTGTGCTCCAGTTTCACCTTTGAATATCTATGTCTTACTTTTTATGCTTTGGGAAAAGTGGAAAGGAATAAGTGATTAATAATAAACTTTTTAAAGCCATAACTGAACAGCATGGGTCCAATGACAAAAATATATCTCTCATTTAACTCAGAATTTCCTGACCAAGAAAGGTGAGGGATACAAAAGAAAGGATGTCTGGATCTAAAATGCAGCAGTGCATTTCACTAGCAATAGCCAGCAACCTCCTCAGGAGGGAAGGGGAATGGTCTGAAACAGGACCTTCCCACTGGTGAATTCCAGTGGTTCTGTGTCTGAGGAGACACAAACACCCAGCATCCCTCTGTCCTTTCTGTGCAGTTTCCACTAATGAGCACCAGAGGCTGAAGGCTGGTGGAGCCTGGGCATGGCTCCCCAGTTTGACACTGGTTTGGTCCAGGGCAAATGGGAGCAAGGAGCAGAATGGAGCTCCCCTCAGCTTATGCACTCACCACTGTGTGATCAATGACAAGCTCCTCTTGTTATATGTGCAAGCCACAGGAGCAAAATGCAGGGGTAAAAAGGAAAGAAATTTTAAAAAGGAAAGGAGAGGACTTCCAGCTTGCCTCAAGGAGGTGCCTTATCCTGACAAAAGCAGGTAGAGCCAGGCTGCTCTCCCAGGCTGGCGTGAGGTACCTGTGCACAGCCCAGCTGCAAAGCCCAGCAAGAGAGGGTTTGAGTGAAGTCATGGAGACAGCAGCACTGCCCAGCCTGTTGTGTGAAACTACAGACACTGTGCAAAGCCAGCACCAGCACTGCTCCTGTCTGGCCCAGTTATAACAACTTTAGTAAAGGTGAAATCTCAACACATAAAATGCATCTATCTCTAGCCATTGTCTTGGTTGATTGACTAGCTGATATCTGGCTCTCTGACCAACCACAAACCCCAAAGATTTAGCACTCAGAAACATGGAAAATCCCTGGTTTTAATTTAAAAATGTGACTGAAACCCTGGGAACAGTTAGCATGGTGTTTTGTAGCTTGTCTTTCCTTTCTGAACACAAGGGCTCCCTGTGTTCAGGCATGCCGTGCCCACAGACAGGGAAAACAGACAGTGTCTGCTCATCTGCCCACCAAGGACTGCTTTTCCAGGCATTTTTAGCTCCTGTCCACACAGCCTTTGTTGTCTCATTCCCAGGCAGCTTCCAGAGCCAACAGGCAGCTTGGAGAGGGTGAGGTAAAGCAGCAAGATGGTTCTGCGTGGGAGAGGGGAGGGAGGACAACCCTCTGCTGCCTGGGTGTTTACAAACAGAAAGGCCGGTTTAGACACCAAAAATGGCTATGGAAACTTTTATTTCAGCTTACACTTAAAAAATCCCCAGCATTCTGAAGCTCAGGCTTTATTCTGAGTGAAGTTTCTTGCACAATCATTAAAGAAGTGGGCTGTCTGTATGCTTGAGCAACAAACCTGCTGTAATTACTTGTGCAAACTGGGTGTATGTGAAGGTTGCTTCACTTGAGGGGGATCTGTGGCTCCCCTCCAGCAGGGAGGAAGTAAACTGCCAGCCCTACATGGTGCAGCAGGGATATGGGAGAAACACCATAAAATGTTGTAGAAGAGTCACCATATTCAATATTTTTCTAGTGGTGAGCTCAATATATTTGACAACCAGCTTCACGAGCATTGCAGAAAAACCTTCAGGAACAGATGCCACCCTGCTGTTATGTTTCTGTAGCCTACATCAGCATCTGATCCATCATTCAGGTTTTATGCTCAGAAAAACTGGGAACTAACTTGCTGTAGAGCACCAACCACTAATTTTGACAGCTAACAGCTAACTTAATACGGCATGAACAAAACTAGTTATTTCACTTCCCAAAACCTACTGAGTTGGAATAGGTTTTGAGGGAAATCTTACATAGATATCTTATAGACACTCACACTCCCAGCATTCTGGGAAACTTCTGCCCAGTTTCTAAGGATAATGCCATAGGTACTGTTTCTCTCATTTCTCCCTGGATCCACAACAAATGTGAATAAGATGCTTTCTTTAGACACTATCTGCAAAACCTCCTCCATATTTGGAAAATATATGTAAAACATCGTCCTACCAGTCTGACCTGTGCTCTCTTTCTCTGGCTACCACCCACTAACTCACCTCCATTGCCCTGTCCTGACTAAAACATGAACACCGTTTTCTGTCTTTCTTTTTGGGAATGAGCTCTGTGCTCCATTTGCACATTCTCTTCCTTAGGTTTTTTATTCTCCATTTCTTGCACAAGTCTCCACCCCTCCAGAGTTCTTTCTTTTATGTTCACAAAGCATGGTCTGGAAACAAAGATGGCTGTCTGATGCTCACCTTGAGGGTGGTTCCCCCTGGATATCCAGGGTCCCAGATTTTTTCAATAAGATTTTCCAGTAGACCCAGGACTTGAAGTTTCAGGATTACATCCCCTTCTGTGTCTTTTCCATTATCACAAATTTCCCCTCGTCTATTATTGTGCAATTAACCCTAACCTACTGAATTCCAAACATTCAAGCTTGAGAAAATACATGTTAGGATAAAGTATGAAAGGATCATGGTAGTTTTATAACCACCCTGGATATTTAAAGTATCTGGAATCTTGGGTACCTCAGTGCTCAGGGCTTTGGCTTTTATTCTGTCAGTTAGTGGAGATTGACTGAGCTGAGTGAGGTGACTTGGATTTCCGCCTCTTTGTGTAACCAGGACTGTTGGATCCTGTCAGGTCTTCCTTCTGTGAGTAGACGTGACTGGTCATCACACAGAGAGGCCATTACTTTATTGATCTATGTTGATTTCATTTTTTTTAAACTTCACCTTGAAAGAAGTTTGGGAGATGATACTCTCTTTGCTGCAGCTAGCCATGACTTCTAGAGGTGTATCTGCATTTCCACAAAGGCGGTAAATAATTTTTCTGTGGAGGTGATTTCACACATCAGCTTATTTTAAATATATTCCTTAGCCCCTGTGTGCCAGCTCACCTTGGCAGAGCTCAGGGTAATGTCCCAGAGCTAAGATTTTCTTATGCTGTCAAATCTGCCACCTTCTCCTTGGCTACAGGGACACATTCACTGAGCTGTGGTTGCTGCAGAGGGTTACAGTGTCTCTCTGTTCTATTGCCACTAGGACTCAAAATGGGTAAAACCAAAACCAAGGCTTTTCAGCTGTATTTCCAAACCTTGAAAAACCTGGAGCTACACAACTATTTTTGCTGTGGCATCACTGTAATGAGGCACCTACAAGATCATGTTTCTTAGCAATAATTGTTTTCGTTTCCTTTCAGATCCTGGCACCTGGGCTAGCCAATGCATTTTGAGATGCATAGAGCAGGACAGACATTCCCATCCCAATTCCCACCAAAATTCCTGGGACTGGACATGGGTTTGCTGGCTGGTGACAGAGACATCTTGACACCCAGAGAGTGTTTCTGTGCCTTACCTTTTCATTGCTGCTGCCAGGCACATCCTCTAACTTTGAAAGAAAAATTCAGCCTGGTACATCTCCTTCCTGATCTCTGTTCCCTAGGTTTCATTGATGTCTGGAGGTGTCACAGCTCCTGAGGTGGCTGTGCAGCATTGGAAAATCACTGTAAAGACCAAGAATTATCCAGGTGTACACCCGTGTTAAGCAAAGCATCCTAAAATCTGTTTCAGAAAAGAACTGCAGACAGTATAGTGCAAAGAACACTACTATCTTTTAAAGTTAGAGTAAAAAATACTGAGAAAAGAAAAATAACAACCAAACAAAGCCAAAAAGCCAAAAAGCCAAAAAGCCTGGCTTCACAGTGGCTTTTATTAAGAGGATTAGCTCAGTCCAGCACTAAGTCATTGCTATTTCTTTTCTGTAGAGTCTTAGAACTGGAATTCTTCACAAGTCCTTCATAATATGCTATTAATGACTCCTGTAAAGTTCTTTGCAAAATGAGTTAAAAAAAGAATGCTGGTGCCTCGTTGCTTCCATTTTCATGATTTTACAGGCACAGCCTCCCTCAGCAGTGAAGTCTTCTCTGGCTTTTATCATCCAAGATTACCCTGGTGCTGATGACTTAACAAGATCTGACAAGATCACAGCACAGGGCAGTTTACCTGCAGGTAAAACAAAGGTCGCTTTGGAGTCATTTTCTCACAGTTTGGAGCACATAAATGTTCAAGTCTTAGATGTCTTTCAGTGGCAAGGGAAGACTCGTAGCCCAATAAATACAGTTGTGCCTGTTAGAGGTGCACCTGGATCTCCTCCATGGGCTGCTGGTGGTCTGTAAAACATCACCAGCACAAGCCCTGTGAGCAAATGAGTTAGTGGCTGAGATAATCTAGCAACCAGCTGTCAGATGCAGGAGAAACAAGCACAAAACCAAATCCTTCTTGTAACCCAAAAGGCAATGAGAAGTTATCCCAACCTGTTTTAAACTGCAGGGTCCACTGTGACCCACTGTGAGGGGAAAGTTTCCTATACTGCTGGGAAGAGTGCTGCCCTCCCTGCCTGACTTGTCCCCAGCAGAGATACTCAGTTGTGATGTTGGATCATGTGTATTCAGAGGAGGACTTGATCTCTGTTGTGGAGTTCTGTGTAGGTCAGTCTGAATTTACACTGCTCATTCCCATTTACATTCCCTCAAAGGAATCCACAGTTTCATGGTGTTCAAGTGTTCACTCTTGTGAATGTCCTCTGTAGCTAATGCCCAGTTTATTTCAGTCCCTTGGTAAGGCTTTGACGTAGGTCAGATGTTCTTATGGTCATCTTTAGGTCAGATGTCTCTGCTTATATTGCCAGGCGACTGTACCAGATGACCTTTAAAGGTCCTTCCAACCCAAACCATCCTATAATTCTACGATATGATGCAGTCTCATGTATTTTTCTCTCCCAGCTACTGTGTCTATGTTTGCACAATGAAGAATGTATATAACTAACCACAAAAAAGGCACAAATCACCCAGTTACACTCGGCCTATGTAATGTAAGCCCCTTTTCCTTCCCTTGCTGGGAGCACTATAAAGGCAGGGGTGTAACACCCGTGTTACCAACTTCTTTACAGAGCACTGGATCACCACCCTTCCTACCCCCAGCATGCCTCGCCTCTCTTTCAGAGAACAAACTCCTGTGGGTCAGTTTTGAGCTGGTTTGTGCCAGCGTGACACAGCCAAGCAAACAGCACAAATGCTAGCAAGCATAACATGTTTTCTTTCAGGAGTTTTTTCTGTGACTTCCCATAAATCTTGGCTATGATTTTCTGAGCTCTTCCTTTCCACTGGAAACTTTGTTTGTCATGCAGAGAGGCAGACTGTGAATTTCTAAGACTTGTTTTCTTGGGACAAAATCTGAATACAGATAAGCCATGTTCCCTGGTGCCTAGTCACAGCACGAACAGCAGCACCACAAAGACTGGGACCCATCTGAGCCCTCGGGTGTGTGTTTGGGCAGGGCTTCAGAGAGAAATGTTTGCATCATAGGCAGGGGACAGCCCTCAGCAGAAACTCTGGGCCCAGTGGTGCTGGAGGGGGAAGAACAACCTTCCTGAAATGGAAGTCAACCATCAGGAGCATGACAACCAGTCTAAGAGTGACCTTAACTGTAGCAAAAATTATTTTGCCCCTTTACTGGGCTCTGCAGAGCCACCATGCCTGCTGGAGTGGGGCTGTGAGTGTGTTATTGTGCAGCAGAGCTGCCTGCACTCTGGCAAAAAATCTGTGGTGGAGTTGGAAGAGAGACAAAATAAAGCCAAACTGCATGTTAAGATGGTTGCTGCAGAATGTTTTATCTGCGTCATCTTTCCTGTGATGTAGAGAAGTGAGACTTCCTCCTGTGACTGATTATATTATTATTAATTAGAACATCTTGGGCTCTGGCAGTTTGGAGCACCCCATCCCAGGGCTTAAGGAGGTGTGCAAGCACTGCCCCAAGCAGCCCATGCTGTAAAACAGAATAATAGGTAGATAAAACAAGGAGATTGAGAGGCAGTAAGTGAAACCAGTGGGACAGGTTTGGGAGGCATGTCAGCCAGTAATGGCAGCTCACCAGTGCAATTTTAGGGGAGTTGTGCTGGTAGAGGCGTGATTTGAGAGAGGTTAGCTTTGGGCTGTTTCTAGTGGGGGTTTCTCACTACCCAGGAAACAACAAGAACTTGCTGGCAGAAAATGTGCTTGGGCTTTGCTGTGGGTTGGGGGACTTGGCAGCAGTGGCATCTGAGAGATGAGATACTCGGAAGGCCTTGGAAGCCAAGGCAAGCAGATACAATGATACATCTTTTTCACTCTGAGGATCCAGGGTGTCTGACTCTGGCAATCTGCAGGGCCATAATATTGACCGCAGTTTCCCCCTCCCCCTCTCCTTTAATTTCCCTTCCTTCCTTTGTGCAAACAAAGAAAATGCACTGGGAATTCTTTTGAAGACAGCATGGTTGGGGTTTGCACTGGAATTTCATAAGGAAGCTTACGAGACATTATAAGATGTCTTTAGAACAAGACTCTTTGAACCTTTTATCTTAATGTATTTACCTCTAGAATACACAGGCTTTGCATTCAAGAAAAGCACTTTACAGGGAGAAAATTAAATACATAATGACTTGCAGGAGACCAGCAGACTATATCCTGAGAAATTTTACTGTGGGTTAGCACTAGGGAAATCAAACCACTGACGTACTCTTGACCTTGATTTTGGCATTTCTGTTCCATGGCATAAAACAATCGAGTTAGTAGGAATATTTTATTATTGTCCCCTATAAATAAAGTAGGAGCAGGATGCTGTAGATCAGTATCGCTCATAATGGTGTAGCTGGTAGAAAATTCTGTTTCAATATTTCACTTCAATTATAAGAGCTCATACTGCCTTAGGTGAGTGAGATAAAAAAAAAAAAAAANCAACTGAATAAAGTGCCTGAAGTAATTTCTTTTATTTTTCTGGCATTCTTCTGGTTACTTTCTAGTACATGCTGAAGACATGCTGTAACTTCTGTTAGCAAAGTACTGTTGATTTACATGAAATACAGAAAATTATTATGTACAATTGGATGAATCACATTACTTAGGAAGGCAGGAAACTTTAAATACAATGTAGTCTTCTAGCAACATACATTGAGAGGAAATAGTGAACACCAGGCTGTGTGATCCATGACAGAGAGGGCTGGTGGTGTTTTCTTCAGGCAATGTGACAGCACTAGCGTGGTCTTGGTTAAACATTCATTGAACTAATGAAACTGTGTCTAGAAAAGAGGAGATTGCATTAGGTTGGTCTAAGGCACCTTTATTCAAGGTATATCCAAGGCCACAGAAGTACAGCTCACTTGGCTAAACCTGTTTCACCAAAGCCCAACCAAACTGCAGAGCAGATTTTGGCATTCAGCATTCTTGGGATCTTCTCTGCAGCTTTGAACAGATGAGGATGTTTAGTACTTTTTACAGCAGTGTTTTAGAGAGCAAATGGACGTGTGTGTACTCTGACAGCCAGATGATTATTTACAAAAGATTCTCTAAAATCTGTGGCTTCAGGGGCCCTCCTGATAGATGCAGGGTTACATATAAAATTAAATTACTTAAAAAGCATGCTGCTGTAGAATTACACACCCCACCTTTTGATCACCTATGGATATTTCACCTGCACTTACTAGCAGTGGCAGTGTTGTTATAGGATTTCTTTGTCCTTTTATTGTCATGCTATCCCTTTAGCCTAGAGCAAGTTATGATGACTGAAGTTACGAGAAATAGCTGCCAAGGCAGGTCATGGATCAGATCATCTACCTTACTTTGTCTTTGTAAGGAAAAATGTGTCCAGAACTGCTGGGAAATAAAGGCAGCTCAAGAAGGTTATCCCTCCAGGATGCCTACCCAAAAAAACCTTGGATTCATGTGACATTGTCTGAAGTAAATGTAGAAATACAGCAGAAAAGTAATCTACTGGTTTGCAGTTCCACAGAATAGTACAATAATAATATGAATTTGCCATGGAATTAATTATGGGTTAAAGTTCTGTGCTAATTTTTGCCTCATAAAATAGTGAAAAGAGCACTGAGGCAACAGATCTGTCTCTTCTGAGTCACTACTTCAGCTATTACACATCTGAATACTGTGAATCAGAAATGACATTGGGATTTAGGTCTTTAGCAAAACTAGTGTTCCAATGTCTCTAGTTGCCCTCCTGCCAGACTCACTCTTTTCTGTTGGAACATGTTTTGTGAGGTCTTGCTTTAACATCTGTTCAACCAACCAGTTCCTATGCAAAATCTTGACTTATAAATAAAACATGTAATATATACATATATGCTTGCCTGTGTAGACCTACATGCATCCGTGTAGATTTTGCTGCTTTGTGAATTCCTAAATGCTTTTAGAGTCAAACTACTTTGCTTTGGTGGCAAATGCTGCAGGCAGACAACTCAGATGAAAGAGAGGAGTGATTCCTGCAGCTCTGTGTCGCAATCTGTGCAGGCACGACTCCTGCCTGCTGAAGGGGTTTGATTGCACAGAGGCTCCCCGAGTGGAAGTAAGGAGTCAGACAGCACACCCCCTGTGTCCCTATCAACTGATCTCTGCCACAATTTAATCTCTTTTCCTCCCCACTGTTTGTGAGGTGTTTTATTTTGCTTTTAATGTTTCTCACCTGATGTTCAGATTCGCTCCTGTGGTGGCATCAGAGCACCCAGCCCTGATCCTCGCCACTTGTCTGTCAGCAGCCAAACCAGTTGTGCCAGATGGCTCAGAGCTAATGGAGACACTGCTTCCATTAGGACTAGCCCCCATGGCAGATGAAGGGAGTTGATAGCTCTCAGTGTTAGCTAAGACGCAAAATTCTGCATTTAGTGTATCTCTCACTGGATGCTTTCTGTACTGAATCAATTGTGCTCTGAATTGATTTTCCCTGATACCTTCTTTCTCATCTGAACTTTTATAAATGGTTTTCTAGTGCCAGTTTTGCTTTGCTTTCAGTGGATATGCTTGCACTTTCCAGTGGCAAAAACCTCTTTGGACAGATGGTGACTGTGAAAATCCCCAGATTCTCCATTTAAAGAGACCATGAGAGTAAACTTGCCTGTACAGCAAAGTGCTCCCATAAGTAGCAGGCTTATTTGGTAAAGGGTGGTTTTGTTAGGCAGGGAAGGGAAAGACATTTCATGGCAATTTTGTATCACTAGATATTTAGGTTCAGAAATATCTTTATCCGCTTTGGGAATGCAAAACTTCCTGTTTTGACTTGCACTCTAAATATATATAATTTTTAAATTATGGGTTTACGTCAAGAGAACAATTTAGTCAAGTATTACTTTCTTTGGAGAATACATCCTTGCTGTTACTCATAAATTAGAGCATGCATTCAGGCATAAAGTATGTACGGCTATATTAATTAAAACCCATGATCCCCATTATGGGTTTTCTGCTGGAAACAGCTCTTTTGGACATGGGTGCAATTGATACAAAGCTGGCAAAATGAATGACAAAGAGGGTCTGATAGGAGGTGAGGGGAATCAGGAAGGATAAGAGGATATGTTAGAGATTTTGGAGGATCCAGCTGCAGCCTCGACATAGCCTGTCTGCACAACAGAGCTGAGGTGGTGATCAGGGTGTGCTTTGCCTTCTGTCTTCCTCTGCTCAGACAAACTGGCAACTTCACAGGGTGCAGCAAAGCCAACCAAGGTTCAGCCTTGTTTAACCACCCCAGAACCTGAAAACTAGAAATTTCTCTTTCAGTACTGGGCTGTCTCTGTGCTGAGTCTTGCTCTAATCCCTTGACTGCAAAGAACCAAGTAGAAAGATGCCTCACGTTGTGGATGTCCTTTTTAAGGAAACTTTCCTGTCTGGAGGCACTCAGCTTGAGTTGTTATTTTGTTATTTAGTTATTGCACCAAGATTTAATCATTATTCTAAGGATTGGGACATCTGATACTGCTATGGGAAACCTGAGTTCGAGCCAGTAGGGAAGCACGGTCTCACAGTGAGAGCATGGTGTGTGTTGCTGTGAGGGGGCCTCAATCCCGCCTCAGCTGGTGTGACTGTGACTGCCAGAGTGCCTCTTGCATCGTTGGAGTGGGAGGTTTCCTGGGTATTCCAGCTAGATGTGTTGCAGATAACACTGTGAGAGGTTTACCCACCAGGAACAGTGCCTTGGGCATGTCTCCAGCCTGCATTTCTTTCAAAAGGTGGAAGTTTGCAAGCTCATCTCTAGACAAGGACCGGATGTTTCAGGGATGAAGGGCTGCTGAGATTTTGTTCAAGGAGCAGCCTGGTACAGTAAGAGTGGGAAATGTACAAGTGGAGTAAGTTTTACTCCAGTTCACACTTATGAGAGCTGCAGGAAGGATGTAGACGGCCCAGAGAGTTCGGATAGTGATTTTTTCAAAAAAGCTCAGCAGTCAGGGAGAGATCCAAAACTTTGTTCCAAGGTTCTTCTCAGTCAAAATTTTGGACATATTTGTTCCATGGGGACTTTACCCCCAACAGCTCTAATGTATAATAATGAGAAGATTGTCCCTCTAAAAACATTTTTTTTCACATGTGTTTTCTGGTGGCTGCTGCAATTCCTGAGGTTTATAGTGATCCATGAGCAACTTTGTCATGAAATGCAGTGTTTGACTGTATTAAAAGAATTGTCATACGTAAGATAGCATCGTTACATAGTCTTCTGAATACTGAATAGGGCTTACATGTATGCAATTCAAAATTGCATGCCTAAAAATGTGTGGTTTTTCTCCCATGTGAACTGTCCCTAATAAAAGCTGAACCTGTCCCAAGGAACATTTGTTGGCATCAATATCACATCCAGCAGCAAAAGACCAGTGCTAAGATCCTGAATATAATCTCTGCCTCCCTCTGGGGCTGGGTATGGGAGTCAGGTTATGCCCCTTTGGAAGGCTAATTCTGCTAGGCTCTGAACTGCTTAGTGCACCTCCTCCCATGGAAGCCAGTTTATCATTTATACAAATGGCCTGATTGTGTCAATCTGCTGCAGCAGCCTTATGGGAGGAAGATGGTTAATTTGTACATCCTGCTTTCACTTAGGGCATTTCATGACATAAAAATATGAGACACAACCATGGCCATTGCCCTGCCCCTCCAGAGTTGCATTTGTTGTAGCACAGGCAGTGATGTGTTTTGGTGTCACATTGGCTGATGTCACACATGTAAGATTTTGATAGAATCTGTGTGTTCCATGTGACAAACTCAAATGCTCACGTCCACTGTGTACATGCCTAACTCTCAGCCTTTCCCTAATTTTAGAGTAATCTGCATTCTCTGTGTAGTACATCCTACACAAACCTGCCCCAAGGAATATTTGGTTCCCAGTACAGAGGATAACAACATCTGTTTGTGACCACTGTGGTAAAGAGAAATTGCCATAAGAGTTTGGCAATGAGCTTTGAGTTTTCCCCATCAAGCTGATTCAGCAAAGCTAAAATGAAATGGCCTGTCAGAGCATGCCAAAGGGAGCAATTTACTGCTCAGAGAGCTTGCAAAGTGTCTCTTTGTTTGTTTTCCCCAATACCTCAACCCCAAAACTTTCAGGAAAATGATAAGCAGCATCTCATTATGTTTATGTAAAAGAAATTGAAATTACTGTGCCCAGCTATCAGTCACTGGCCAGGCCTTAGCCCAGAATGATTTTGGCTAAAGAAACGTTTGCAATGGATGTACCCACCCTCTTGCTCCACAGTGCTGTGAAATTTCTGAACCAGGGTCACTGTATCACTGGTAACACAGGATGTGCAGAGACCTTGCTGAGCCCACCCATGTTGCAGCAGCCTTGAGTCTAGAAGATCCCCCAGCTTCCTCCACTTACTTAATCTTTCTCATATCATTAGATATCCCCTTTGGAGCCAAATTCCAAAAACAGTGCCCATCCTATTCCTTTTCATATTGGCAACATTCTTTTGTCCAGCACATACTCACATGCACGTATACACACACACAAACTGGTTCCAGCTGCTGTAAATTATAGCACAGAAAATGCTTTACTTCTTCTTAAAAAAAAAAAAAGTGAATGGAGGAACAGCACACAATCCAGATAGAGAGAGTAAATGTTTCTCATTAGTAACTAGATCTTTCACATATTTACCTGCATGCTTGCGCTCCTTAGCTGGTTCCTTGCTCTTAGTTGACTTGGGTTGGACTGGAATGCTTGCTGGTCATTTTTTAACATCCTTTACCTTCTGTGAGGACAAACTGGTTGCTTTTTGTTGTTTGAAAATTGCACTTTATGAATTCTCATCTTGTCTGGAAAGAACATTTTTGTCCACATTTTTGGCCTGAATCTTGGGTTAGCTCAGCAACATTTATAGGAGCAACAATGTCTTTATTAAAGACTGTCACTAAAACCTTTCACTAAATCTCAGAAGAAGGGCAAAAATGTTGCTAAAAGGTTTTCTGAGACTTTTGCTGTTCTAATTATTTTTCCTTGGGACATATTCAGGTTTGTATTAAGATATTTCATATGGAAGGGAAATGGTATTTCTTTTCTCTAAGTATGTAAGTTACTCAAGAAGTCAAAGAAATGTCATTCTTAGGGTATCCAAAAAGATTACAGTGGACAGAGAAAACAAATTCATTCTTATCTTGTTGGACTGTTCTGCTCTTGCATGATGGCAAGTTTTCTGATACCATTGGTCTGTTTGAAATGTGTTTCTGCACATTTGGATTTCTGCAACTAATATTAAGAAGCCTAAGTGTTGAATAGCAAATGGGATAGAAGCAGAGCTAGTACAGACCTGCCAGAAAGGAAAATATGCCATTCACAAAATATGAAATTCATGCCTAATGACAGTTGTTTGCATTTCTCTCCTTATAGGTCTCCAGCCTTCAAACCTGTATTTTGGTCATTGAAGTATTTCATCTGACAGGCTGATTTGTGCTGCTGCTCAGGAAATATAATGAACAGTAAAATAAAGCCAAGTGCTAGGAGTATGTTAGAACTGCTGCCAAAATGTGCTGAGAAAAATCTGCTAAAATTAACAAGTGCATTGTTTTCCTTGAAAACATTATCTGTCCTGAAAATGAAGTTCAAGACAGTCATGTTTAAACCCATAGTTTTGGGCCAATTTCTAATCTTGTTTACACTGATGTAATTGACATCAGAAGTTGGCTTGCAGTGTGCTTATACCACACCTCAATGCTATTAGCAGTAACTGCAATAGAACTAAGGGCAATTTTTGAATATGTTCTACTTTACGTCATATATCCATGACAATGCCATTAGCAAATGAGACATGTTTTTTATCTGTCTGCAGAAAATACATAGGTCAAATTAACCCCCAGCCAGGAAGAAGCTAAAAGACCTCAGAGCTGAATTTTAAAATATTCCATTGGCTCAAGTTTTTCTTTGCAAGAAACGTTGCTCTATCTGTAAGTAAGTTTTTGCTTCAACCACAAAAATACATTGGTGCACAGAAAATTTCTTTCAGGAATGGTTAGTTAACCTAGCAATTTAAAACCTCTCTGAGTGTGGGAACAGTAAATAACCTTGGTTTCTGCTTTTTTAAGTCTGTTACAGAAAAACTCCATGATCTGTTAACTCCTTAGTCTGTGTAACTCTTTCTGTGGAGACAAGACTGAAGGCTTCTAATGTCTTCTGCCAGTGCCATACTACAAGCCTGGTATCAAAGACCAGACAAAGAAACAATGCACTCAGGCAACACATGGTGAGGAATCCCAGTCTGTGCACAAACTGTCAAGAGTTTTTTGGTGATATTTCAAACAAGTGTTCTGGGACTTGGCAAAAATATATAATGGCTGAGGTTAAAGACCATATAACCTGGGAAACCAGACCTTTTTCAAATATCTCCTGATTTTCTGTACATTTGTTGCTCCTGCCAGCTCATTGCTAGGCATCTAGCAGCATTTCCAGCAGTACTACAAGGCAGTAGGTACAGGGTTCTATAGAGGCAAAAAAGAATTTAGATCTTTTCTAGCCTTAACAATTCTATAATTCTATGATTCTATGCTCTCCACACTTGCATATATTTAAGTGCTCATGTACTTTTATGTGTGCCAGGTAGGCTGAGACTGGATATTAGGAAAAAATTCTTCAATGAAAGCACTAACAAGCACTGACACAGGGTGCCCAGGGTAATGGTGGAGTCACTATCCTTGGAGGTATTTAAAAGATGTGTATTCATGGCACTTAGAGCCATGGTTTAGTGGTGGACTGGGCAGTGCTGGGTTAACAGCTGGACTCAGCAATCTCAAGGGTGTTTTCCATACTGTTCCATGATCCTCTGTGTGCTCACTCACTGATGGGCCCAGATCAGCACAGAGCACTGCTGCTGATTCACTGGCAGAGCTTCACCTTGTTCTCGCTCACCGCTTTTCATGGTTCGTCTGAGCCAAATGCCAAACATATTTGGCTCTGTTTTGCTGTGAGCTCTGATGAGCTCACAGAAAGGAAAAATCCCCTCAAGACATTGCAATAGAAATTAAGCAAAAGGCTTCCTCTTGGGGAAATGTCCTAGCAGGCATGAATCAAACGTCAACAACATGTAGATTACAGAAAGTCCTTCCAACCCAGTGCCGTATATGGATCATAACCAGCAGGATGATCCCAATCTGGATCAAAATCAGCACAGACAAGGAAAAGGGCTTTCTAGAGCTCATTGTGAATGTACAGGTTGGCAGATAAGAGCCTTCACTCTTCATTTTGAGTCCACACATTGTGTGCTGGTTGTGAATTCATTTAATTTCATTTTGGGTTTTTTTAGTTCATGTCATACACAGTTTTCATGTGGAAGTGTCCATGCTTTTCCCTTTATCTGTTCAGCCATGAGATGGTCATCCTGTTATCTTCAAGGAATCACCAACCTGTCAAATCTTAACCTAGTGGTGACTGAACCTGTCAAGTTCCCTATTTGCACTGTGGCAGCACAGCCTGTGTGGGCATGAAGTCTCCAGCTGCTTGGAAATTTTGGCTAGTGTCAAGAAGCATGAACTACTGTAAACTCAAGCACAAACATTAATTTCTCTGTGTGCTGGCTATCAAGTCATATGTATGGTCCTGGGTGCAGGGTCTCCAGGTTCCAACTGAGGACTCTGGTGAATGCTATTTCATTTGCACAGTTAGCTTTCTATATGTCTCTCTGTGAAACAGAACTTTCTCAGGAGCAAGCTCTGGAAAAATAAACTCACAAAGCCTCTCATAGCCCATCACCTCTCTCCTGCTTTTTATGAAGGTGCACTTCTTTGACCAATCATGCACATTGGGCCACAGGTAGTCAAAGAAGCATGAACACACACACTCACAACTCCTTTTTCTCCTGAGGGGAAGAATGAAAGATGCCGACCAGCCTATGGCAAGGTTTGGTCACTTGACATGGCACAGGCAAGCCCAGCACAGAGGCACTGGGGTGGGGAAGGAGTACAGCAGCCATGAAGAACAGAAACCAGTGAAACAGAGCAGCCCTTCACACACTCCTGGATTTTGATAGTTACTTGAGGAATGTCCTGTTTGTTACAGTGAGTGAAAGCAATCTGTTGGTCTGTACATACAGCCAAGTGCCTCAAGCAAGGCATGTCTGTAACCAAGAGAGACCTCTCTGTGTCCCACAAGAATGGCCCAAACCACATTCCCATGTGGGGTAAATGGGAGAATCTGGGATGCAGCATCAAGGTCAGCAGCTGAGCAGCACAGGAAAGCTGCTGGGGAAGGGCAGCACTAAAGGTAGGTGGAAACATGGCACAGAAAAGGGCTGGTGGCACCAGTGGGGCATCAGGAGAATTTCTTCTTTTTGTGGGAAAATTTTTATGGGGCAATTCAGCAAGTTTGGGAGACAGTGTGGTGAACAGGGCAAACAGAAATAAGATGAAACTTGTGAGCGCAGAATGCAACCTTCTCATGTGCTTGTGGTCTGAGGGAGGGAGGAGGAATGACTGTGTCTAGTGCCAGCAGGAGGTGAAGTATACAGGCATTATGCAAGCACCAACACCACCATAAATAAGCCACAGCTTTAAAAAATGTATCTCCTGACTGGAGGAGGTAATACGGGTGCTGTATTTACAATCCTCACCTGCAGATGAACCAACAACATCCACGAGGACGGAAGAGAACCTAGGGAAGGTGGAAGTCAGCTCTCCATGCCCTGTGCAGAAATCTCCTGGATTAAAGCACTGTAGTTTAGCAGGGTAAACATCCTCCTTTCTCCACCAGGGACACACATCACTCATTTTCCCTGCAGAAGGGAAGACACCCAGTGCCCTGTGTGAGGCTCCAGTTCAGCACACTGCTGTGCACACTCCCACCCCGGGCTCCAGCTGTAAACATCGCCCAGCATTTCTCCCAGTGTTAATTATTGTAAGATGTGCATCCAATCACACAAACAGAGAGCATATATCTACATATAACCTGGTCTGTTATTAAATACTTAGCAGCAATATCCAGCTCCTATGGCCATCACCCACTCAAAAAGCCTGTGAATCTTCAACGATGCAAAAATCTGCTGACCAAATGCCTCTCAGCAACATCTGCAAAAAGGTTGTACCTTTGCAATGCAAAACAAGGCCATGATTGTCAAAGCAACACAAGTTTGAAGATAAGGTGTTGCTTCTATCTGTGTCTCAGAGTGATGAGCCTGAATTTAAAGCTGCAATGTGTGTTAATGCAGTTAACATTAGAAAAGCACAGGATCTTTCCAGTATTTTGGAAATCTGTTAATTTTGTTGTAGATCTATCCTATAGCTCCATATTTAGTTGTTTGTTTTCTTTTCCTTCGGAGACCCAGATCTCAGATTCAAAATCAAATGCTGCTTTTAAATAATTATAGAATGATGGGATTTGCATTCTCACAGAATGAACTGTTAGCTCACACAATTCAATAAGGGAAGGTCCTCTGCAGAAGCAGCAATCTTGTTGCTGCAAGTCGCAAACACCTCACTTTAATATGGCTATATTTCCCTGGATATTGTATGGTTTAAGTCTAGGGGATGAATACTTTCTTTATGGCAGCAGTGCCTTCCATTTCTGTTATAAATTGCACTATCTTGTTCTGCCACTTTTGGTAAAATAATTAAGCTTCTACAGAGATTTCTAGTGTGGAGACACCAGCAAGCCACAACAGCGAATTTGTTACAATCTAGTTGGCAGGTATTTTATATTTAGCGTGTCTTCAGTTGTATTGTCTGGGATACTGTGAAAAATACCTGATATTAAATTATCTTCTATTTCTTACTGACTTCCTTCTCCCTGATAGCATGGTGCAAGGCCTGTCACTACAATAATGGGACATTGAAGTAAGAAGGACATCTGTCATGGATTTGGCCAGATGGTCTATTTCTGTTTTTAAATCCAGTTGAGAATTGGGGTAAAATTAAACTAATAATTTTAAGCAGAAATGGAGTTTAGAGAGAGATCAGAAAAGTCAAATCTTTTTGTTCTGCTGTTATTAAAATGAAACAGCATTTTTCTTTCAAAAACTCATTTTGAAAGCCAGCAAAATTATTTTTAAAAGGTCTTATCTCATGAAAAGTAGATGAAATGTCTCATATTGGGTCAAATAAAATGCTTATTTGAACAAAGCTGGGAGGTTTTTTTGAACATGAAGTTTTTGCAACCATATCAACTATGCAATTATTTAAATTGAAATAATCCTGCTCTGATCTATAAAACTATAGACCAAGACTAATTTCTTTAATATTCACCCATTTACTTTGGAATACTATCAAAGTATCTGGACTAGTACCCAAAAATTTGATCAACATCAGAGTGTAAAATGCAGTTTTATGCACTCTAGCCGGGGCAATGAAAAGGTAGTTACAATTAAATCCTTCCTTTGAGCAATATTTTCTTTTTATTGAATACTTTTTTAAAAACAGGAAGATAGACAAGAAACAGGAACTGGAAATTGTTTCATCTCATGCATGACTGATTGTTAAACAAATGCATAAATCTGTTCATTATTGTTCAGAAAACTGATGAAAATATTCCTTCACTGTTTCAAATTATCTGTACTCCATGGCCAAAATTCAAGTGATGAACCTTGTTACTGTCAACACAGGGGTAAAATGTGAGCTGGGATCCCCTGAAGTCCCCTGGGTTGCAGGTTGGTAGAAGACAGAAGCTGGTACTGGGCACAAGTGCCATGCAATTGGTGGCAGAATGATCCAAGGGGGGACCACAGGCGGAGATCAAGATGACTTGGAGCACAGGCTGAGGGATGTGCCAAGGTGCTGTCCCAGTTGCTGCCCCTGATTGAGGTGACATCTCTTGGGCACCCTCTCCAGCCTCAGCAGGACAGCTTCTTTCTTGTTTCAGTGAGGCACACCTGGCCAAGCTGGCCCTGCTGCCTCTGAGGCACGTGCAAGCTCTGAGTTCTTGCTCCTGGGACAGGTTTCCATATGGTTCTGGTTCCTGCTGCAGCTCCCAAAGCATCCTGACTGTTTGCAATGCTGGGCTCTCCCAGATCCTGTGTGTCATCTGATTGCCTGGTGCTCACCCTGTCTTTTCCATCCCACTCTTGGAAAGGGGAAAGGACAGTTTTCAGAGCTGCAAGACTATGAAGAGACTTGAAACTGATTTAGGAAGAACAAAGCAGTAATGACAGCAGAGAAAAATCTATCAGTGATCCCTCAGCAGGAGGCACCCTGGCTGCTCTTTGGCTTCTGCACCTACTGGTACCTTTTCATTCAGTCTTTGCCCAATACAAGCTCAGCTCCAGCCTGTTTCCTAAGTCCTGGTACAGTTTTTGAACCCCTGCACTCTGGTTTGATTCTGCAGAAATAGGCTGTCATGGTGCTGAACACGTTGCTGTCATGGTGCTGAACACATTGCTGTCACAGCAAGTGTTGCCAATATGGCCCAACAGCCACTCAAACATCCCTAAGGGCTCCAAACCTTGTGGCAGCCCCATTTTGGTGTTGAAATCAGGGAACAGAATGTACTGCTGTGTACAAGTAATGAGTTCAAAACATGTCTTTGAATCCCAAACACTGTGTTTGTGGTTTTGTACCCATTTGCAGTGATACCTCTTCTCAAACTGCTAAGGTTGCTGCAGCTTCTCTCATAAGGACCATATACCTTATGAATATTTTGATATTTTCTGGTGAAAGGTTGGAGAACCTTCTGCATATTTTTCCCTTGGCAGAGGGTCTCTCTCAAAAGCATTTCATGTCAAGCTACTGCTGAAGGAACACATTTGGATTGCATCTCTGATGTCACAGGCTACATGACAACAATGATTATATGATGCATCTTGAAACAGGGAAATACCAAGAAACATTACACATATTGCATTCATTAAATCTGCCTGGTCAAAGTAGACCCCTTAATAGATATATTTAGTCCATAAAACAGCACTTAAAGACTATTTGCATTTTAGCTTTTTATTCTCCCTCAAACAGTCAGAAATACTCTGCAACTGAAACCTGTGTTAAATTAGGCTTAGAGGGTTCATATTTATTCACTTTGGTTCACTAAATCAAGTCTAATTCTAGACTGGGATGAAAGAAAGTCTCCTTATTAAGTGATAGTAAAACACTGTATAATTTGATCTTTCCATGTAATTATGTCAAGCGACTTTGTTTGCAGTAAAGAAGATACCAGCAGTAAATGCAACCCTTGAGACCACAACAGAAAGGCCTCTAATTTCAGAAGATATTTCCAGTACACATCAAACTAGACATGAAGAATTACCAGCTCCTAGAATGATTAACATCATCTCTCTTCTGTGAAAAGTGACCTCCAGTCTGAGAGCATCATACAGAAATAGAATGAGTTTGAATTACTAATCATATTTAGACCTCATCAATGTAACTAGCCAGCTAATCCTATTTTTTTTTTTTTTTCATATATTGCTTTGGAAAAGTATTAGAGGCCAGCATGGTATACTGCCATGGCAACCAGACAGAAGTTCCCTGCTGCAAACACCCCCTGTCCCCTTTCCCTGTGGGGGCTCTTCAGAAGAGGAGAGCCTGGTACAGGTTTTTTACTTTGAGCACAATTTAGCAGGATGTCATAATCTGCTGGGCAGGTTGGCTCAAGTCCCTGCCTAAGGCACTCATCATTGTTGTCTGTCCCTTCCTTTCCCAGAAGAGGATGTCCTTTTTTCTTAATACAGTCCTGCAGCCTCAGAAGCTTGGGTTCATGAATGGAAGCAGTCACTCAAGGGAATCTGACTCAGTCATGAGCAAGCTGATGTTCAGCTTCATCTCCTAACTCCCAGCTACTCCAATGACCTTTGAATAATTCCTCTCCTTTCCTAGAGTCCCTCTCCAGCTGTTGTCTAAAATGGGTTATTGTTTTTGGGCCTTTATCCTTCTCTGTGATCTGGCTACTTTAGTACCTCTTCAATAGTGCAAAAAAATTTCCTAAATATAGTTATTTTTTAAATTTTTCTTTTTTTCTTTTTCTTAGCAACAATTCTGAGAGTTCAGAAGTATATTTTCTGTCAGTTATTGACATTCGTCCTGGCTGATCTTTCCTGTATTTTTCAGTTACTGACATTCATCCTGGCTGGTCTTTCCTGTATTTTTTACATTCCCTTCTGTGCCTCTCTTCTCTCTATGCTCTCCTTTCCCATTTACTGTGGGTAGATCTTGGGGGGAACCTGGATTTAGCCTCTAGCTCACCAGGACGTACCAGAGTGCACTTTCACATTCAACTTCCATGGGCTGGGTTTTATGCAGGAAAGTGCAGAGTACCCAGGTCAAGCAGGAGTCTGGTAAACACCAGCAAGTCCCTTGGGCAGGAAGATTGCCAGCCAGAACTCTGCAATGCTCTGCAGTATGAACCTGCTGCAGAGTTTATATAAAGGCCAGCACTCCACCCTTCAGATGTGATGGCTGAAACTGCAGGACTGGGAGGGGAAGATCCTGCCTTGAGTCTTTATTGAACCTTTCAGTCAATCAGTACTAAAAGCCTTTTCTCCTGCCCCTCCCACCCTGCAAAAGGCACTGGGTCAAGTTTGGCTAATCTCTGTGTCCCAGAGAGTTGATGGATCCCAGAGCTGAGCATCCACAAGGTAACAGTGGAAGGAGTCCGTATTCCCAAACCATTTCATCCAAAGCTGCATTGCTGGGCAGGGAAAGGAGCTCTGGGGAGACAAAGCCTTCATCCTGTCAGCTCCATCACATGCCCTGTGCACCAAGGCACCAGTGTCAAGGGTTCAGGCTTGCAGCACCTGCTCTGCTGGATTTGCAGATGGAGGCCAGTTTGCTGCCTTAATTTTTGCAGTGCCTAATCTTTCTTAGCTATGCCCCTAAGAACTGTATGGATCCCAGGTCTCAGGTCTTCTGTTAACCTGCAGTTTTGGTCCACAGCTGGTTGGATCACTGGTGGGTTCAGCAAAATGGAAAGAAGCAATTTCTTCCTAAGGCATAAGAAGTACCACAGCCTCTACCTCTGACCTTTGATTTTCCTCATTGTCTGGGCCAGGTGCCACAGGACCTTTTTTTTCTGAGTTAATCTTCAAAATCTCATGAGAAAACAGGGATGTACAGGAGATCAAGGAAGAGGAGGGTCTGAAGTGGGAATCCAGACAAAAAGTGTGGGTGAGTAAAACCTGGCTGGGCTGTGGAGGGCACAGGACTGAGTTACATGAGAGGACAGTCATGGGGTGGCTTTGGATGGTGTTGGTGAAGTGAGTGCAAGAGAGAGGGGCAAGGTGAGCAGCAGCATTTTTGCAGACTCAGAAGAGAGGAATGAGTGCCAGGAGACACAAGAGCAAGAAGTTGTAGCAATCAAGCTGGGAGAGACTGTAACTTAAATCTAATGGCTGTGGGGCTGGAGGGAAATGAACACTAATGTAATTTTTCTAAATCCCAGACTAAGAACCAGATTCCTTGAGAAAGCCTTTGGATTAACTGATAGCACCACACAAAATATGCAGACATAGCTTACATTTTTCTCAGGCTTTAACTACCTTAATATCTCAGATAATAGAAGGATGTCAGAAAAATTTAAACTCCCAGAAGCCCTTGGAATTTGTAAAGCTCTCCCAGAACTTAATTAGGCCTAGTTATTGAATCTGGAAAATTATTTCACTGTGGGCTCTCTATTTTTTTTTTCTTAAATTTTATTTTTTCTTTCACCTGCAGTGCTCCATGTGGAGTTCACTCTGTCCTGTGAGAGCCACAGGATCCCCTCCACCAGGCAACACCACCAAGTCCAGCATCTTGTCTTTGAGTAAAAGTTTCAAGGATGGTATGTTCTTCTCCAGGACTGTGGCATACTGGATCAGCAAGGCTGGGCTTAGCACAGGCCATGGCTGTCAAACCCCAGGCCTGGCCTCTCTGACCTGAAGCTTTCCTACTCAATCAGAATGGCAAATATTTAGGAACTAAGCAGTTTAACATGTCCCATAAAGACAGTTATTATCCCATGAGATTTCACTCCCAAGTTCATCCCCAGTTCTTTCTGGGGAGAAACATCAGAAAACAACCAAAGCAGCAGCCACCACTTTGTGACACATGATGCTTATTCACTCATATCAAAACACTTCAAGAAACTTTTTATTGAGTTACCATTTCTCTTTCTTAAGGGGAAGAATAATAAGGAGTATATCTCACAGATTTTAATAGTCAGAATTGAACATCATATAGCTCCATATGGAATAATTTTTTCTACATTTTTATGAATAGGATATTCCAAAAAGGGTAGAGAGTTTCTCCTGTTAGGAGAAAATAGGACCAAAAGATCATTAAATTAAAATATTTCACATAATAATGCCTTCTGAACACCTGTAGTCATATATTTCTTTCCAAAACCTACAAGATTCAAGAAATCTCAGTGTATCTCCAGGATCATTCATGGAGGAGCCCATAGGGGATGAGTGAGCTGTGGCCACAGACTGAACTGCTGACATATCAGGTAGGCAGCTCCCTCTTTCTTCTGTCCTACAAGTCCTTATCTTGCCTGTGTGTGCCCTGGAGGAGGCCAGGGAGAGGATGCAAGAGGAGCAGATCTGCTGCTCCTGACAAGTCACAGTTTAGACTGCAAGGAAAACTTAACAGGAAGGTCAACAGAGTGATGGCTTTCAGGCTTCCTGTGCCCTGTACAGCACAGGGTACCTGAGGTTTCTTATCAGCAATTCCAAACATTAACTACACCCCCAGACTCCACCATTCTCATTGTCTCTCTTGAGACAGAAAGGAAAGGACAGCTGTCCCTGGAGGTGACTGCCTGCTGCCCTCTGGGTTTTCCTGATCCTTGGAGCCAGGGTTGCATTTTTAAAACTATTGATACCCCTCATCATTATTCCCCATGGGATTTCAGAGCCCACTGGCCTGTGAGTTCAGCTATCTCCACTCTTCTGCAATTTGGACCACACATGTCTTTGTCCTCCTCTCCTGCTAATGCACTACTGCCAATGTACCACCCCTCTTTCCTAGCATATGTGACAGGCCCACAGAGATGCTTTCTGCAGTCAGGTGAACATCCTGAGCACCTCATAACCTCACTGCACGTTGGCATTAGGCTTCTTTTCTCTCTCTCAGTCATTTCTGAGGGTACTGCTCTCCTTGCCTTTAGTGGCAATAATCAAATACTCCAGGTCTTATGTTCTGCAGCCCCACACAGACCCACCAGCACCTGAAGCAGACTCAGATCCTGCCCTCTCAGACCTCACCATGGGGCTGGGTCTTGTGTCTAGTCTGGCTCAGGTTACCTCTCTGGAGCAGGACAGGTCGAGTTACATGATCCAAGTGCAGAGCATCAGACAAGAGCTCTTCAGCTGAGCTTGTCCCCTTTAGCTCCACTTAGGAACAATGAGGAGGGAGAGATGTCCATATGGTATAATTACACTAATCTCATTTATGCATCTGCTTTAGGATGGAATGAATTGTGCCCTAGATTCACTGACTCCAGATACTGAGATTATGGTGACCACTTCAGATAGAGATGTCTACAAGACTGCCAGAGGAACTGCATCCTGTGAGACAAGTTGCTCTGAAAGTGTGTGGTTAGCTCAGCAATCTCCTGAGACTGGTCTTTTTCTAGTTTACTGTATATGAGCTCAAGGCAGTTTGATAATAAATTAAAATACATTCTTAAATTAAATAAGAATATTCATGCAACACATGGCACCAGTTTGAACTGAACTAGTGCATATTCTTATGTAGATAAGGGTTGTGATGATATGCTTGATCTGTTATTATGAAGAACTGATTAGACTGAAGTAACCTTTTTGCAATTAGCAAAATAAAGAACTTAAGTTATCGAGGAGTTCTCTTTTTTAAGACTGTCACAGTATCTATGCCAGTCTATCCAACACTCATAATTAACCAAGAATTTCCTCGTGTTACTTTTTTACACCCTCCACCCCTTTTTAAAAAACATTTTCTTGCTTGATCTGGAGCAGTTCAGCCCCCATGTATTATTTACAGTTCAAAACTGGAGTTACATCTGTTATTTCAGAAATGCTCCAGTTGTCTCCAGGCTGACACTTCTCTATTAGGAAGGGTAACAAGGAGCAGTCAGTCTGGCTATGGATGTCTGTATATAGAGAGAGCTTAGAGAAAAGTCAGGCACTGAAGGGTTTTAGAAAATATTAAATGCTTTCTTTACAGGCCACACTGCTGTCACAAGAGTGCAGCTTCGGAGGGCAAATCAAATTAATTCAAGGCTTAGGGAAGAGTGTACATTCGTTTTCTCAAACAAATCTATTATCCTCAAAGCATGCAGAATCTCCCTCGCTGTGACAGCTCAGGTCAAGTTCAAGTGACTTTGCTATAAAATGAGAATGATGCATCAGATGAAAAGTATGAAAGAGGTTGATCTGTGTGAACTCCCCGCTCTGTGTATTGAGTTCACAGAGCATTGCACAGCAGTGAAGGGATCTGAAAGGTGTTCACAGAGTCACACGGATGCCTTTTCAAAGAGCAGCCTGACAACTCGCTAGAACATGAGAATTGTGCTGAAAGATGGAATTCTGAAAGGCATCTCCACCACCTGAGCCAGGCAGGCTGAATCTGCTCTCCTCGTGTCTGCCCCAGGAGCTGTTCTCACCATCCTCTGCAAACACTGAATGCAATCCCTGTCCAAAGTTAGGCATTTTGATGCTTTCTGCTCCTCTGAAAACTCAAAAGCAGCAGGGCTGTTTCAGGCCTTCGTACCTGGAGGACAGCAGCAGCAATGCACAGGGCTGGCAGCAGTGGGATGAAAATCTGGACTGGGCATTAGAAGTTTTATAAAAACAAGCCTCTGGGGAATAATCTCATTATAGGTTACTGTAGCCTCATTATCTCACCATTTAAGTTTGCTCCCTGGGTATTACCTCATTAGTTTCTTGTATGCTGTGAACCTGTTGTTTCTCTCATGGTCTTTTGCTTTACACTCCAATTAGAAGCAGTTTTGGGCAGGCAACATCTTGTGAAGACAATTGTCTGGAGGAACCTGCTCTATGGTGGAGTCTTGGAAATGCTGCTGTACTACAGGCAGAAAACAGCCATCCTTGACTTCCTGAGAAATCCTGGACTCCAGAGGTGCCTGCTCAAGCTGTGAAGTGCTCCCTGCTGAGGCAGTTTGCACACAGGGCACAGGGGTGGAGTGGGCTTCCAGGAAAAATAGGCTCAATCACAGAGATACAGGCAATAATAAAAATGAAGCTAAAAGGGCATGGCAAAAAGATGTGTGAGAAAAAGCTTGAACCTGAGAAAGAGGAGGCAGACAACAAAGAGACTGTCTGAATCTCAGTGCTAAGAGTGCGTGGTCTGTGAGTGACAGAGCCGCAAGACAACTCCAACATCACTTTCCATGACTGTAAGTAGAGAGACAAGTAGGACATTGAGCCTTTTTTCTGAGGAGCTTCTGACCTACTTTTTAATCAGAAATGTAAAAAAGTGCATGTCTAAGGGGTTAAAGAGGGGAAGAAAGAATAGAATGCAAGGAGTGAAAGAGATAGTGGGGATCTTAGTGGAGGACTGACTCAGGGTTGAAGAAGGACAACTTAACCCCCAAGGGGTAAGAGAAGGACAGCTTTCCACCCTATTAAAACTATGCCGTCATCACCATACCAATAATAGATTTTTTTAAAATACTATCGTCTATAAAAGTGTGTGCAGCACAAGGACAGATTTTCTTCCTCTTATTTAATCACTAAAGGCCTCAGATAAACTAAGGCAAAGAGCATAGTCCATAACTCAGTCTAAGTGGTGGTCTCTGTGCCTGGAAAGATCACACATATACCCCAAACCAAACCTATAAAGACAGACAAGTCCTTGAGAGCAAGCAGTCCAGCAGATAGTCTTCCTGGAAAAGACAATCTTATGTTAGCAGGAATGATCATAAATACACTTATCCAATGCAAGATTAATTAAGATACTAAATGCATCTTAATTCTCTCCAGGTTCTTAGATAAGAGGATTGGTCTTAATTAAAGAGAAAAGTAGGCTGGGACGAGGAGTATGGAGAATTGATCTACATGCAGCCTTCTAGGCAGAGTAAGACTTCCAGTTCACCTGGGGACACAGCAGGGATCTGGCAGTGATGACAGCCCAGACTCCATGCAGGAGAATGGGCATTCCCATAGTAAACATACTCCTCATGCAACATACTAGGCTGACCCAATGACAGTTCAGGTAGTATATGCCAAATCTGGCACAGGCTGGAGCAAATACATACAGGCAGAGGGATTCAGCTGGACTTCAAAGGTGTGGGAAACTATTCCAAGTACTTTCACATTAGAGTTCATAGCGTAAGGAAGGGACATGCTTATGAAATAATGATGGTCCTTTCCCGTGTGCCTCCTTCCTGAGGAGCATGTAGGCTTCAGTAGGTTGACAACTAGTCTGTCAAGAGGGAATGGACATCACCAGTCCTTGAAGTGGACATTTCTTGTGGTCACTGGCCAAGTAAGAAGCTAGCTAGTGTCAGTTCTGCTTGAAATTCTGTTCATAATATAAAGCTATTGAAGAGGCCTTATGGCAGCAAAATCTAAATCTTTCATTAATGAAAGAACAGCAGATGAATAATCACAATAAAAGTGTCTGTTACCATGGGACAGGGAAATAGGAACACAATGGGCGTTTGATGAGCAGCGATTAGTCTGGCTCCACAGACTATTTGGGAAACAGAGAAAAAGAATGGCTTGTATTAAATGCCAAATTCAAAAGACACAATTGGGAAGCTTAGGTCAAAGAAATTAAGGATGGGTACACCAAAATGAGATGCTGTCTCTGTGGATCTATGGTCGAAGTGAAACTTTTGAGTACAAGTTATGTCTATGAGCCTGTAATTACAGGGTGTCAGGCATCTCAGGGATGTGGAGGGGCTGAGCTCAGGCTATGCATACCTCCCACATGGCACTTTCTGACTCCATGCAAGTCTTCAACCTTATTGTTTTGTTAATGCATTCCCCAAACCTCACCGAGATATTCCCAGCTCTGAAATCTCTGTGGCAGTCCCTGCCTGAGGGGACTCTGTTGCTGATGCCCAGCTGACTTGCCCCTTGTTGGGTCTCACACAGCAGCGTGGCTGGCTGGCTGCTCCACGAGTCACTGGAGTCCTTCTGAGGACTTCTCTCTGCATGAAGTGGGACCTCCTGACCTGGTGACAGCCAAGAGAGAAGCAAAAGAGAAAGGAGATGGATGTGACAATGCCAAGTCACTGGACCACACATGCTGACACTACTGGGAAAATCTAAGAGAAAACCATAACTATGAAGAAGAGCCAAATACTGAAGCAAATGCACCTCTTTGGAGTGGCAGCTGCTCATCAGCAAAGTGGGCAAACACTGACTTTAGAGGAAAAGCCACGGCAATGCAAGGTCTCACTTCAGGATGCACTCTGCTCCATTGAGGGGATAGGCAAACTACAGGATAGGATCAAAAACAAATGGGAAGAGGCAGAACAGGTAATACCATCATTTGATAATAACTGACTGTTAATTCTATACAGGACTATAATTAAAGACAGCAGAGCCATCATACCTGAAGTGCTACGTAAAAATTACATTGAAAGGAACCCAGGAAGCTCATTTGCCCTAAGAAAAGGAACAGAGACATTTTATACTACTTCAAAGGAGAGGGACACTGAAGATGATAAAGCTTTTTCATGTATACCAAGAACACAGTCAATTCAAGTAAAACTATCCACATAAGCAGCCCAGAGAAAATTGTCCTTTGTCTCTACAGCCACAGATTTGTTCAAGCTGCTATGGAATCACATCCCCACACCTCTTCAATGAACTTAATATAATATTTTTCATGACCTTTGGCAAAGTTTGGTAGAAAAAGCAGATATGCAGAACAAATCTTTCAGTATGTATGGTAGCAAAATAGTGATGTATAACAGTGGGCCACATTTCACAGGGTATGACTGGGGTTTTTTTACTGGAATACACCTGAATCATCATCATCTCTGTGGGAAACAGTCTAGCCAACAAAGCTATTACTGATGTGTACACCAGACACTGACCAATACAGCACTACTACTTTTTATAGAGCACTGATCAGTGCATGGACACACACCTATATTGGGCTAGAAACTGGAAATATCTGCTTGATAAGAAAAATAATTTTAGGTCAAACAGACACAGGGATTTTTTAGAATTTGCAATGAAAAAACAAGAAAACATGAGACAAGGAGACTCAGTCTGAAACTTTTAATTTAACATCTAAGAGAACCCTTCATTTCAGAGTAATCCCTGAAAATGTTTGCACTTCTTTTTGAAGTTCTTGAGTTTAAAAAAGTTCCTGATTAAAAGAATAAACAAAGTTCTGTTTGAAACATCAAATCAAAAGGTTCGTCATCAAGGACATCAGAGTGTCAGAGAGAAAACTTTCTCCGAGAACAAAAGTACTTTTTAATTAATTTACCTGATCTGAACTCATCAAACCATCCATCTTTCTAATCCTATATGTAAAGTAAAAAACCTCCACTCTAGTTAACCTGTTCTGTCATTTTCTCTGAACACTGACAAATAGGGTTTGCTCTCTATAAAAATACCTCATACCAGAGAAGCTGTAGATACACATAAAAGAAGAGATGAAACAACAAAGCTGTGAGAAGCCTTAGAGGGAAAGGAATCCATAGAAGCAGCAGCAGCCTGGGGGCTACCCAAGGTGTGAACCCCTCATGCTGGGTGACCTGCAGACAAAATCTCTCGGTGCCAGGAAGCAGACACACATGGGCACAACAGCAGCAGTGCTGCCTGCAGCAGTGGGGCTGGGGAAGCTGGTGCTCAGCTTTTGGCTTCTGTGATCTTCAAGAGCTGTGGCACTGCTTTGCAGGTCCCTGGGAGATGGCTGATTTAAGCAAGAAGTCTAGAACTCTGTTGGTTGTGGGTTTTTATTTTTGTTGTGTTTGATTGGGAAGGTATGGAGCAAAAAGTCACTTTTGAGGGCTCTGCATAAGCCAGGTTTTGTCCAGTGACACATGCTGAGAGAAGCTGGTCTCTTGATCTGAGTGAATTTCTTTTGCTGTTTCCTTATCTTCATGTGGTATAAAGGCCACTCACCCCGTCCTGAACCACTCAGGTTCTTCGTAAAGCTAAACAGATGACAGCAGGGCAGCTCCAGCACTAGTTCTGCAAGTCCAAGGGAAATGCAGGGATTCACAGGGACATGCAGGATCCAGTCCTTCAGCTCAGGTGGACCTCTGCAGGCTCAAAACCTGGTGTTTCATATTACATATGGGTGCCATTTTCATCCTCCTCAGGAAGTCTTTATTCTCAGTGTGCTGGTTACAGGCTCGTGCAAGTTGATCTTTGAGCTCTCTGTGCTGGTAATGCTTAATCACATCCCACTCTAAAAGAAACCATCTGATGTCAAGATTTGGATGATAAGAATATGGGACACATTAGTCATGGAGGAGCTGACATATACAGAGCAACAACAACGAGATTATCTTGATATGGCTGCCCTTCTCAGGATGTGGACATGGAGAACTCTTTATACCTAAAAAGCAGAGACTTAATTCCTTTTGTTTCTGCTAATAAATGTGCTATCCTTTGCTACATAAGAACACCATCCTCTGCAGCAGATGCATGTGATTAAAGCATAAAAAGTATAAGATGCTGTAAAAGACTGTATAGGTCTTTGCCTCAACTCACAAGGTCCTGCCTTTCAAACCATTTTGGTTTCATTATTAGAGATAATTGTATTCTTTGTTGCTTGCCAAATATTGCAAAACCTGTACTCTATGCTCTTGAAATACACATATGAAAAATGTGATATTTTAAATTAAATCTTAGATGAGCAGTTCTTAGACAAGCAGTAAAAGTCTTAATCTGGCAAAGTTCTCAGCAGCATGCCCAGAGTGAAGTGCGTAGGTAGTTCCAGCAAAATGTGTTGGCAGGATGAACTAGAATCAAGTTAATGAGCCTGACTCATTAGGAACTGAGATAGGACCTGGAGCATGAGATGGGACTTAGTGGTGCAACCAGTTTGAGAAAATCCCCTTAAACTGAAAGAATACTTCTTCTCCCTTCTCCCAGGCCACACCAAGAAAAAACACCAAACAATCCAAAACCCTTAAACAAGGCTACCAGACCATGCACGCTTTTGCCTTCTGTTAGGAGTGCTCTCCAAGTACCAGCATGGCCTGGAAAAAGACAGGATTTCCTGAGAAATCTTAGGGGTGTGAGGTGATGTGCTCCCACTGAGGTAATGCCATTGGGGAGGACAGAGATTTTTCTCTTTCAAGGAAACTTTATCAGTTTGGAACAAGCACTTTAATTTTTTGTTTTTCCTAAAGAAGTCAATGCATATTGCCCTTCCTTTTTTCTTGGGTGATGGAAAAGGGATATTTCCCCAGACCTATGCATCAGTGCTGATAACACCACTTTGAAATTCACCAAGAAGCCATTAGAGCCATAAAATTTGCTCTTCTACATTCTAAGAATATTTGAAGATGCAAATACTCCAGATAGCTAAAGGTGTCAAGACCCAGAAACCAGCAGGAGTTCTGTAAAACTCAACATGTCCTGCATTTGTAAAAGTTACCTTAAAACCACAAGGAGAACTTATCCTGTAAGAGTCCTTGATGCAGGTATTCTTTGTACAAGGATCTCAGACCGAACTGGTTATGTCTTACTTGTCAGGTACCTGTACTACAGACTCTAGCATATTAACAGAATCTTGAATTAAATACTGACATTAAAAGTGTTTTAATTAATTTTCATCTGAACTGATTTTGAAAGACTGATCAATAATAATGTGAGCACTTTTTCCCCTTTTCCCCTTTATACCATGCTCACTATCCAGCAAAAAATTAAATTAATATTACAGGGCACTCCTGACTTAGGCATTAGATTCTTGAAGATCTCAACAGCTTTTAGCTAGCACTGCAATTTTTACTATTTGATGGTTTGTTCGTAAATATCCAGGTCCTGAATTTATGTAATTAATTGAGAATATTTATTTTCTCCATCCCTTGAAGTTATCAAAAGCTCGAAACTTTGCATTTGAAACAGTATGAAAGCAGAAGGCAAAAGCAAACAATATGAAAGTTATCAATCTTAAAAATTTCATGAATTTTTGGTACACATCCCAATTTCTGAATGCTTGCTTGGGAATGCCTTCTCTGGCTCTTGACAGGACTTTCCAGGTCAGGGAAATCCAGCCATACTGTGCTAGCTGATACAAAATTCTTTGCTTCCACAGTATGGATATGTTTTAGTTTAATCTCCAGAAGGAAGATGTGTGAAAGCTGGGTTTGCTTAGGCCCTGCAAGGCACAGGGTGATGATGAGTGATGACTGCACACCAGAACCCTGCTCCAGCTCAAAAGCCAGCTCATGAACAAGCTTTTACCTTTCCACATCATTCCTCCTGCAACTAAGCATTTAGAAAGCATTGAACTGCTTTTTTTTTTTGTCTTCTGAACTACTGAAGAACCTCAGGTTATGGACATATTCTGGTCATGGGCATGTTTCTTATTTCTTGCTACACACACGCACAGAACAGGGATGCCTAAATAGCCTCATTCATAACAAAGGCATCACATTTCAAAGCAAGTGAGGCCCAGATGATTTTTAAGAATTCAATTCTCCTTTATGCATCTTTCTCGAGTGCTTATATGAATTAAGCTCCTAATCTTCTGAGCTTTGCCGCCATAAATTATTAGAGCAATTGGTTTTGCAGTGATAGCTTTGATTTCATTACAAAAGACCGTGGTCAGAACTGTTCTTTTAGGACTCTAAGTGACTGTGATGGGCTATTCCTTCACTGTTACCTCCTTAACACAAATCCTTCAAAACCTGTGTGTGGGAGAGACAGCCCAGTCTCCAGCAAGCTCCTTTCTCCAAAGCTGTTTGGCACTTTGGGGAAGAAGAGCAAGTCATTCATGCAATGGAAATGAAATGAAAGGCAAGCTGGAGTAGCAGAGTAAGATGCTGCTCGGGGAGATGCCACACCAGCAGAGCCACTGACCACCCCAGGATCCACCCTTGCCCTGTCCCATCCCACCCCTCACAGCTGCCTGCACAGGGCAGTGGCACAGCAGAGCAATGCTGGGAGCAGGCTCCTGCCCTGGGCTGGGGACAGGCTGGGCTGGGGACAGGCACCTCTGCTCACAGACAGCCTTGCGTGACCAGGACTAACAAGGTTTCAGTGAACAAAGCTCTGGAGAAACTGTGATGCTGCACTTTGTTCCACAAAGTTTATAGTTCCTCACCTCTGGCCCCTTTTAATGCTATAATTGCTCTCTTAAATTTCTCTTTATTTAACGTCACCCAGTCTGTCTTCTTTTGTTACCATTTATTTAACTAAAACAGGCAGAGGCTGATATTGAAGGCAGGAATGGAGCCAGCATGTTAAAACCTGCTTTTAATTTAAGGTTCTGGGGCTAGTTTCCTAGCCATTACCACATTTCAGAGAAAATGAATTTTCTGTCTCTCTGTCAAGCGATGGCTGATCTAGATCTAATTAGGGTCAGTTTCACCTAAAGATGAGTCATTTACATTCTGAATATATGGCTTCCAAATTATCATTTTGGTTTAACATCAGACATGAATAAACCCATGCATATCTCTTTTAGATGGCATTGAAGATAAAAACAATGGCTTTTCTTCCACAAATACTATTCCCAGCAAAAAGATGGCAGCTGGGAAAGGTATTTGTGGAAGAAAAAAAGATACAGTTCAGGATAAGGACAAATAAGATTAAGGGTAATTGCAGAATACAGTTTTCTGAACTGCAGAAAAAGTGGCCTAGTTAAGACTTACTAAAAAAAAAGCTATGAATGTTCAAACATTTAAAAATTTTTTTTTTACAAAAACCCCTAGCTATCTAGGGCCATACTACTTTTCTTTAATCATAATATGGGTACAGAAACAAAACAGATTGCAATGGATGAAACTGGAAAAAAATTAAAGCATATAGCAATGCAATTCTGCAGCAGTACTGGCAAATACTAAGCAGAGTGAAGAGAAAAACTCTTATTTTTAAACAAGTCAAAATCCCATCCCTTTTTCAGCTGGGAGCCTTTTGCACAATCAGTATGTCTTGCAGCAAAGTTAAAAGAACAAAACTCTGTAATATGGCATCTTATAGCCTTACTTTGCCAGAAAAACCTTGGAAACAGGAATTTCTGTTATCACTCTCCTTTATACACTGCACCTCTTTGGCATCCATTACCTGCTACTTCCACTATTCTACTTTTTCATTGGATGAACACGAATTAGCCCTGGAGACACACGTCTCTGTCCTCTGCTCTGAGACCTGACCCATTACCAGGATAACACCCAGGCATTCAGCTGCAACTAATGGAGAGGGCTGGGACATAAATGCTTCAGTGCTGAGAAATAACAAGATCACTGAAATACACCGTGGAAATTGAATCTCACACTGCTTCTTATTAGATCCTATAATAGGTAACATAACCTCGTTATTTTGTGTTTTAAATAACTTGGGTCAGCAAAGGAACTATTATTTTGTCAGTGTTTGCTTCCTCAGAGGAGGTGTTATCAGTAAGTTCACAGTAAATGCTCATCAGAAGTGCAGAACCCTCTGCTGTTCAGTGGGATTAAGCAGAGCAGACTTCTGCTATCAGCAAGGGCCAGCTGAGTTATTTAGGGCAGCCTATAAATCAGTCAAACACCAGGACTCCCTGGCATCACTGGGATCCTGAAGGCTTTGCAGATCCTTTCCCCACTGTATATCCTACTGCAGAACAGCAACAGTGGTGTTTTTTCATAAACCTGCCAGGTTAAGAGCATCCTTCATACATGAGCTCTTTGGACTGAGATAAATTTTCCTTTTCACCTTAAAAAAAAAAAAAAGATAAAAAGTTTTGTAGTCATTGCCACCTGTTTTTGTGGAGATTTAAAGGAACAGAATGAGATGTGATGGCATTGTTTGTTGCTTTACAAAGAAATAGGGATACTCCAGGGTTATATTTCTCAAACAATTTTGAATCACAACATTCTCCCTGGGGCCTGAAGCTCTTTGCTCATTTAAGAACTTAGCAATATCAGCACTTTTGTATTTGGATTATTTCTGTGATTTCATAAAGCCCAGAGTTCCATCACTCACCACACAGTCCCTGACCAGCAAAGCATCAGCAATGTACAGAACTTGTGCTGAAGACACAGCAGGGAAACTGTGAGGTGCGTCTGCATGCAGCCCAGGACCAGGGACCTGCAGGAGAAGACCCAACAGGCCAGAATTTTTTGTCTCAAGGACAGTGTTTTCAGCTCCTCTGTTTGAAACTTTACCAAACTGTGGTAGCAAACCGAGGCAAACAGCTACATGGATCGAAAGTGAAAACTTTCATCCCCTTATCTGAAAGCTGAAGATGTGTGTTTCCACCTTCTACAGACACATGGCAGTGGGAGGTGAGAGCCCATGTAAGTGTCAAGGTGGCTCAGAGAGCAGCAGCAGTGTGGTTGCCAGTGCAGAGGGGGGCATGCACAGTAGTCTAATTGGAGCCTTCTGAGAGTGAACGGCTGTGGAAATTCAGTGATAGTTTTCAGCAGGATGGCTATCTTACTTTAATCAACTGGAAGCAATCACTGTCTAAACTAGTCTCTGTTAACTTTGCATGCAGTTTCTGTTCACAACAACCAAACTCCTGCTTGGAGGCTCAGCAATTTGAGTCAACCATACTCCAGTAACAATAATTTCAACATCACGCCACAACTTACTCAAGAACAAAAAATTCATCCCATGCCAAACTTGCCCTTGGTTCACCACTAAACTCTGTGAAGTTATTCCGGCCATGGTCTTGACAGAGAAGTGGTTTAAGTTTCCAGGCTGGTCGAATTTACTGCTATGTCTGATATTCTGTTTCACATGTATTGAGTACTTGTCTCTTTGATGTTGTGAGCTGTTTATTTTACATCTGCCTTGTTATTGTGGTTCCTATTTACAAGCTGCAGCCTGGCATTGCACGCACACACGCTCAGGCATACACAGATGCACAAACCAGATCATTGCTGGACTTGATCAACTTTTACTTCTAAGAACTTTTCCACCTTCTTTCACAAGTGTTGTCTACTTCAAACAAGCACTGCAATTTACAGAAACACTGTTAAGAAATAAAAGATTAGGCTCAAATACTGTATTTTCAGCTGAGGCATGCCTGGAAATACAGCCAGCTTTCAAGAAGCATTTTCAGTGTGGATGTGCAAATATCTTGTCTACACCATCTATATGGCATGTTGAGAAATCTTGTGAAACAGAAAAGGCAAAAACCTCTTTTAGAGAAAAGAACCAAAAGAAAATAAAAGAAAAAGAAATCCAAAAGCCTGAGAATAAAACATTTGCAAGATGCAAGAACTCAAACCATTAAAAAATCTTGTAAACATAAAAAAAGAAAATTTCTAGGGCTAACAGCCCTTTAAGTGGTGGCTTCATAATAACAAACAATGACAAAAGTTTGTAATTAGATGGTGCCTTTCATCTGAGAGATGCATCAGCTCTTAGCCATTACTGACTATTAATTTGACACCACTTCTCACAAGTGCACAGCTGCTGTGTTTGAAGGAGAGGAGATAGGGAAGCGTTCACCTAGGAGCAGCACATGTCTGAACTGCAGTTGTTCAGACTTTTAAGGAAAGCTTACCTATGTGTCTGCCCCTAAGCTGAACTAAAACATCTGCAATCCAAAACTTTTCCTGCTTAGTCATTCATGTAGTTAAAAATGCCCATACTTTCAGGCACCTTCTAACTCCCACTCACTTGCCTCAAACCAGAGTGATAACACAGGCGTGGAAAGGGCTGTTACGGCTGTGAATTTTATTGTGATTCAAATACACCTGAATATCAGAACAGCTTTTGATCTAGAGGTAAATACAAGCAAATTGCTTTACCTGACTTAAGTGCATTTCAGACACGTAGCTGCAGAAATGGATAGGGAAACGCCTTCTCTTGGAAAGATATTAGTGGCATAATGTGGATGAGAAGATCCCAGCAGGCTTCAGGTGCCCGGAGGTACGGCCGGCCGAGCCATCGCTCCGGCATTTCCTGCGTGCACTCCTTAGGAGACTTCAAAGATTCCTCACGGGCACCTCTCTCACACTCACGGCTTTTGGTAATGGGGCTCTCTGGGCTTTACCGATAGCTTTTGGTAATGTTCTCTGGGCACGGAAGCCATGAGATGTGAGGCAGTGAAGCCTTGTGAATTTCTGGGGGGGAACCGGAGCCTCCCAGTGCACATCCTTGGGCTGCCGCTGATTCACCCGGTGTTAAGCAAACCCCTTTGTCTCCCCGTTTGGGATAATGAATGCCTTTGTCAGGCAGCTGTCAGCCAACTCAGGGCTTTAAAGACAGATCATGCTAAATAGGCATTGATTTATAGAAAACTCCCCATCAGCTGGGGAAATACAGGGCTGGGATTTCCAGTACTGTAAAATTCCTGAAGTGTGATGCACAGGTACCTGAGCAACTTGACAAAGACTCAGCTTTGGCTCCTGCAGGAACCCTTCACTTGTGCGCCCCTGGTTGTTGCAGAGTAAATTCCTTGGGAGCCGAGCCCAGGCTGCTCCGCGGGCAGGCGCTGCTCCACACCAGAGCTGCAGGATTTCCGGCACCCCGGAGCGTGAAATATTCTGCATGATGGTTCAAGGTCCTGCCTCCACCTCCCTCCCACCCCTCAGGGCTGATGCCAGCAGCTCTGGCTTGATTGACTTGAGCTGATTTTGCATTCAGGTATCTTGCATCATCGTCTCCAGAACCTGCAAAATGCCAGCAGTGATGCCAAACTGGTCAGGCAGGTAACCATCTCCCATCCACCAGCTTTTACTAGAGCTACTCCTGGCCACACTGAAGTGATGCAGCTGCCAGGCCGTGAGAGTGGGGTCTGAGAGGTGCTTGCTTCTATTTTGTCTTATACGTTTTCTGTTGGGCTGGACTGTGAATGAGAAACAGCGCTGTGTATGGAGCACTAAGATGGAGAGTCCTAAGAGGGAGGAATGGACGGGGCAGACTAAACACACACTGCCTATCTCTTCTTGACACATTTTTCAAATGCAGGGGCACAGGACGGGACAAAGAAGCTTGTCAGAATGTGTGTGGCTGCTCTAACAGTGTCCAGACCAAGCAAACATGCCTTGCTGAGGTGTTAAATGAGACAATGAGGGTTATACATATGCATCACTTCACAGTACCAAGGAGATGAGTGCGTGTCTCTAGCCTGTGGCTGCCTGCAAACCTTTTCTTTTCTTGCTGTGTGTCTGTCCATCCTCAAATAACAACTCAACAGTGTCTTATGCTTGAGGAGCTATAGGGCAGTTTGCTAATGTAAAACATAATACATGGAATTGCCTTGCTGCTTGTCTATCTGAGACAAGAACTGCTCTTTTCCATGCTAAAGCTCAGGCTGATCCATTTATGCAAATCTGTTTCCACACTCATTCTCATGTCAGAGACACGGATTAGTTTTATAATGTTAAAGTGGTTAGTCGACATCACAGGCAATACTTGACCCTCCATCTATGGCCTTCACTGGCTGGTTGAAGAGCTGTGGGAAGGGGTCACACATATTGTTAAAACCAGGGTCTTAAAGCCCCAAGCTTGACAGGCTGTGTATGTGTGTGCATGTGTCTGATTTCATACAGGCTCTGTGCTGAAGGAACTAAAAAAATCTCAATTTAATGTTACAGCCATCAGAAGCTATGTTGACCCAACACCCTGCGTGCTTTGCAGCCATGTGCCCCTAATTTAGAACTTGTGTTATCTAAAAAAAACCAAACAAAACCAAAACAAAACAACAACAAAACAAAACCAACCAAACAAAAATAACCCCCAAAAAACAAACCTAATCCCAGTTTAGGGAAATAGAGGCAGGCACTGTTGGCAAAGGCTACCAAAAATAGAGAAGAGTCCACTGATGCTGTGTGGTGACAGGTATCTGCAAACTCACCACATACCACTGTGGATCTGTGCCCAGTAGAGTCAAAGGCAAGATCCTGAACAATAATTCCCAGCCTACAGGAAAAACTTGGTGCCTTTTCATATTGATAAAAAAAATCACTAGGAAGCTTGATAAATCATAAAAATGATGAGCAAAGGGATACAATACATTCCGGAATTCAGTGCTTCTCCAGGGCTGCATTGGAAGAACCACTGCCCACTGCAATTGGTGTAGTAAGGTCCTTCACGTGCTGTAGTGGAAGGAATTCTCATCTCTCCCAAGAAAATCCTAGCAGTCATGCTCCCGAGCAACTTGTTGTAAGGCTCTTCCATCCTGCTACTGAAGGTAGACACAACACAGCCAAGGACACAGGAGTCAGTGGACAAAAGAGGACAACCAAGAGGTCTGGTTCTGTCAGACTACTGAGACACCTGGGCTCTTGCTTCCCTCTTCCTGATGCTGTTTATGTGATGAGATGAAAAGCCAAGAGACCTGGAGATAAAGTTCAGCCGTCCAGTGAGTTCAACCACCTCAATTCTGCTTGCTTCTTGTTTCAGGCACCTCAACACCATCACTGAGGATCCCCTGCATTCCTTTCCATTGTGGCTTCTTACTGACTTTGCATCAAATCAGTTAAGTGTGTTTTCATATACTCTTGCCCCAAGATGCTAGTGATCTTTCCTGTGTGTTTACTCATCTCAGAGTCTGAGAAGAAGTAGTAAAAATACTCAAGTCAATTTAGGACTGTGGGATCTTGACTTCCCAAGGAGTTTGCCTGCTGCTAGCTGAGCCCCCAACTTCATTAGTAAGGTATGATGATGATTCAGGTAAACCCAAGTGTTCTGCTGACTTGTTATACCAGCTCATGTTTCTCTGCTGTGCCTTTCCAAGTTGCCTGACTGGACAGGTACCAGTTCACACCGGCTCCCTTTGAAGCTTTAATTTGCAGCCTGGATGCACAACTACACCCAGGACCACAACTGGATTTACAAGGCCTGGGAAAAGACTGTAGAAATGGATGTACTTTGCTCCTCCCACAGTACCCTGCAGAGCTCAGGGCTACAGTCTGGCACTGACAAGTGTGAGTTTGGTCCATCTGGACAGCCTGAGAGATGAAAGCTCTGTGTGGGAATATGCATGTCCGGTTGGGTTGGAGTGTGCTAAGAACAAAAGCAGGGATCTTAAATGCTGACTTTATCAAGTGGCATATACATTCAGATCTCTAATACTTTTCTTTGTCCAGCCTCTCCTGCCAATCATTGGAAATTTTTACTGCAAAACCCCTGGCTTGCCATCCTTCCAAAGAATGTATTCATCAATAGAAAGGAGGAAGAATCATGAAACAAAATTGACATATTTTCATGGCCAGCTGCAAACAGAACAAGATGTGTTCATTCTGACATCTCTGCTGCTCAGATGTGCTGCTGGGTGTCTGTGGTACATGACTGGCAAACAGGCACTTTTCCCATTACAAGCTTTCCTGTAACATAGTCACATTTCTGCTGTACAAATCTGTTTAGGATCGTACAGATCTTTTACAGGCTGATCAGTCTCATGTTACCTGAAGATGGGCATAGGACAACCCTTTAATGTTTTTTCACTAAGTTTTTATGGAAAAATCCAGTGCCATTTCAATGAATCCAGTGCAACTTTCAGGACATTTTGAGTCTATCTCTAATATCGTCATCATTTTTTCTGTTAATATTTGTGATTATATTTTAGATTGATGCCATAATGAGGACACCAACTGTAACTCTTATAAACCCCACTGCTGTATCTTTCTTCTCTGGTGTGGAATAGCATTACTGAAACTTCACTAAATGGTCACATACAGCTCATGCTCCCATAAAGAAATTTATCTAAACTAAAGTCAAGGGTACATGGAGGACAGTCTCACACTCCTCGTCAGAAACTGATTTAGATGAAATGTTGGAAGCCAATACCTAGAAACCCATGAAATCAAATCCAAAATCTCACTGGCTTAAATAATTGGATTTGTGATTAAAGACCTGTTTCAGTCATCTGACAGCAACCCTTCCATTGACTCTAGCAAGGTTTGCATCAGACCCCTTTCTTACCTGTTTTTGTGTCTCAACATGCAACATGTGAAGGTCTCCAGAGTCTGAACATGGTCTTGTATCTGGACACAATAAAAACTGCAATAAGAGCCTTGTGGTGTCTCTTGTGTAAGGCTCAGCTTTAAACAATACTTTGGGGGAAGACTTTTTATCTCCATTCTGTAGGAAGCAGGGATTAAAGTGGGTTGTAAGACTTCTCTTAAACAAACAGCTTGAGGGGGTGGGACTAATAAAGATGAGCAGAAGTGTGGGTCCATGACTAAAGAGAAATCTACATTGCAGGCATAATATGTAGATAAGGCTCCTTGGCAGGGCTGCAAGATAGTGCTTTGCTTCTTCTGGAAATCAAATGTGTCATTAACAACAGTTCTAAAACAAGAGGAGGAGGAGGAGAAAGTGGAGGAGGAGAGAATCACCGAAGAGCAACACATTTTAGCCAGAGGATGCATTTCCCATGTAGCACAGGAGCTGTTATATTCTGGCCAGGAGTGCTTTGGTAAAGCTGGGAAGGCAGATTTCCACATCTCATTGCAAGAGACATGAAACAAACCCCCCAGCCAGATTTCCACTGGCAAACAAGCAGGATGCAGGGTAGAAATAAATAAATAAATTACTACTGAATCATTTTGTGAAGAATATCATGGCTTGGCATGCAGACATCTCTCTCTGGGGGAGCCAATTCTTGTCAAGTGAAAACTTGAGAAATCCTCAACCTATCCTGCTATCTGGGACTAATTATTACAGTGCAAGGTCCAACAAGGACGAAACAAAATAAGTAACATTTCTAAAATCTTGAACTAATCATCTCATCCCGCTGAAAGTCATTGCACCTGGGCTCCAGTTCCAGAAAAACCTTCTGTGTTTTTGGATCTGTCAAGAGCAGACTTCAGGAGCCCAAGATCCCGGCTTGAAATATCTTCCTCTAAATTGGGAATAGTTTAATCCAGTTTCTGGGGTTGGATGTCCTTACCTAGAACAAAGAAACACCTACTGTGTGCTGAGATGTGCACCCTGCTGTGATCTCAGCCCTGTGCTTAGGAACATAATATGAAAATACTTCTTCCAGTGAGATGATCTTTAAGTACCACCCTACCCATTTGTACAGGATGATAAAGCTGGGAACACTCCATGGTGCTAATCCTTCAAAATGATTTTTAAAACCAGTTTTTGTGTTCATAAACAATTTAATAAATTTGACTTTTCAGAGCTGTTGTGTTTCCTATGCAGATTCCTTACTGGGCTTGCTAAATTTTAGTGCAGTTTCATAAGCAAAAAATAGCAAATCCCTCAGGCAAAAGCTTGATTTTAGTCATGTATGTAAATACTTGACTGGGTTAGTAAAGAAGTTTGAGACAGCCTTTTCTCATCAGTGCCCAGTGACAGGACAAGAGGCTATTGGCACAAATTAAAATCAACTAATTCCACTTAAACATACGAGAAAACTTTTTTTACTCTGGAAGGGGTCAAACACTGCAGCAAGTTGTCCAGGGAAGTTGCAGAATCTCTGTCCTTGGAGATATGAGAACCCCAACTGGACACAGTGACAGACAGCATGTTCTAGCTGACCATGGTGTGAGCAGGTGGTTGGATTAGATGCTCTCCAGAGGTGCCTTCCAATCCCAGCTGTTCTGTGACTCCAGGATTTTCTGGCATGTGAGATGCTGACCTCTCCAGCCCCTCTGGCATGCTGTATTTACTGTGCAGCCCAACCAGCAGCCCACAGGTTTGCCTTCTCATGTAAATTCTGTCTGACCCAGTGATGCTCCTGGGAGAATCCAGGAATGACTTTCAAAGAGGCCAAGCTCTGGCTCTTTTTCCTTGGCAGAGGAGCACAAGCCCCCAGAACACTGGTTGGCTGTGTCAGGTGCTGGCAGCGATTCCAAGCCCTGTGCCTGCAGCATTTGAGCAGAGTTTAAGTTTTTTTGAGCAGAGTTTTCAGGATGCAGTGGGCAGGGCAGAGCTCACCCCACCTGCCCTGCAGCCCAGCCATGCCCTGCCCCGCAGCCCTGTCCCCAGGGATGGGGCAGCAGAGGCAGCGGGAGGCAGATGCTGCTGTGATCCATGCAGGAAACACCATCCAGGAGTGCCATCTGCTGGGTCCCGGGTATGCGGCTGTGGAGCTCCTGGAGCTGCCCTCGCACAGGTGTTGGGAGGCCATGGATGGCTCCAGCTCCCAGCAGGTTTTCTCCTCTCTTCCCAGGCTGGCTGGGCATGCCTCTGCCTGTGCCAAAGAAGAGCCGGCTGGTTTTACACAACCTGATAGTCATTGAAATGAGAAATAACAGGAGAGTTAGCCCAAGGAAAGTGTGTTTCTTAAGTCATTACTCCATCATGCTACTCTATGGAACTCAGAAAATCACCCCAGTGGCTTTCAGCTCCTCCCAGTTGAGTGGGTAGGATGATAGAATGGGATAACTCTGCAGTGTTAATCCTGTGAAATCCAATTTTTATGTTCATAAACAATTTAAATACCTGTGGCATTTTCAGAGCTATTTTATTTCTATAGCAGAATCCATACTAGCTCCTGTAACAGGGTTCCTTCTCATGTGACATCCTAGGGAGTATCAGATTCCCAATCTCTCCTCCTCATCACTGCACCCCAGGCCAGGCACTGTCAATGGTGGATCTTGGTGAGGGACCAGTGGATCATGAGTGCCACAGCGTGGGGAAGAAATCCTGTATGGTTGCTCTCCAGAGTCAGGGAAAGCTAACAAGTGAAATCTCTGGCAATTATCAATGATCTGCATTTTTAACCTACCTGTGCACCATCTAGACTAGTGATTCATCTCCTTCTGGTTTTAAAATCACAATATCTAAGCAGCAAGTTGGAGTCCAGGGGTGGTATTCAGAACAAGTCTGTTATCTGCAGTATTTGGTTTGTCAGCACTACCTCAGTCATGTGGTTTAACAGCTTAGAGAAGGTCTTTTACTGAAAACGTGGCCATGTTGGTGCATTTGGTCCCAAATTCTGTGGCTCACTCCATTGACAGGCTGTGACTTCATTGCCTGCAGTTCTTTGACAGCAAGTCCAGGTCTCAGACTGCCATCTTGGAGATATTTTCTTAGAAAAAAAAATAAAAAGAAATAAAAAAGCATTCATGCTGACAAAGAGGAATAGTCACAGGAAGACTTATCATAGAATCATAGAATTGTTTGTGTTAGAAGGGACCTTCAAAGATCATCTAGTCCAATTCCTAAATAAATTACTGCTGGAGACATGGTGTGCATCTTCCCACTGGTGAGCCTCCAGCCAGCTGTAGGTAGCCAAGCCTAGAGACCTGACCAAGGCTCTGCACTCTGCTGCCAGCCCTGTGCCACCACCCCTGTCACAAAGGGGATGAGGAACCCCTTTTTTCCCGTCTCAGCTTCATGGTGAGCTAGTGTCAGCCTGTCCCAAGAGCTTGGGACAACATAACTGTGGAGAGGAACTGCTAAATCTTTCTGAGGGCAAGAAACAAGATATTTTTTGTGGTCTTTGAGAGAAGGAGTACATTACATATGCTGTGCTGGTCTACATATGATTGCCCTCATCCCTGAGAGAGTAGTGCTCATGCAGAAAAAAACTCTGACTCTGTAAAGAAGAGTATTTCTGAAACAATGAATAATAGAACCCACTTGGAAATTATCTTGAATTAAAACATTTCAACAAGGTGTAAAAGTAATGTGGCTTTGGGCAAGTGTGCATCAGCAGCAGATGAGAGGTATCTGGATTAATTGGAAAAGTACAGAGAAGATTCTTCCATACAATACTGAACTATGTCTATTTAGTGAATGTTTCAAATACTAAACTGCTGTGCACACTTTCTTATCACTCGTGCAACCAAGATTTTCATTCTATTGATTCATCTAATTTAAACAAAAAAGTCCATTCTTGATTCACTTCTTTTATTATTTTACAGGAATTAGAGCTGTGAAATTGCAGTTCCAGTTTTTAATGAAATTAAATATTCTGTTCTCAAATGAATAGTTTGAACTGGTTTATGCTGATGTAATCTAGACTGAATCCTGTGTTTGTAGAAGCTCAATGGCATGTAGGGTTATATCAGACATTGAAATAGGATCTTTCTCCAGTTCTTGGTTTCAGCATTCCCCCTTCAAGTTAATTAGCAGTGGGTAGGCACTAGACTGAAACCCTGATACAGCAAAGCTGCAGGATCTAGTTAGGCTTGTGCCTGCTTTTTTTGAGTACAGAAAATGTTTTGCAAGGTGTTTCAGCAAACTGGACCCCAGATAAACTCTTCAAACTATGAGGTAAAATACAGATAAATGAGAGAGGGTGAGGGGGTTTATGGTGTGCCCCCATAAACCCTTTTCTATAGGGTTTATGGGGGCACAGATTATGTATGATCCAAAAGTTCCCCAGGTAGGAGGGAGGTGATCAGAGCTGGCACAGAGGGCTCACTAGCCCTAAGCTGAGCTGCATGAGGACAGAACCTGGCTCTCACCCACTATTGGAGCCCAGAGAACTGTACAAACTGGGGCTCTGTGCAAACTGGGGCTCTGTACAAATTGAGGTTCTGTACAAACTGGGATGATGTACAAACTGGGGTTCTGTACAAACTGGGGTGTTGTACAAATTGAGGTTCTGTGCAAACTGGGGCTCTGTACAAACTGGGATGCTGTTCAATCTGGGGCACTGTCCAGACTGGGGCACTGTACAAATTGGAGTGCTGTACAAACTGTGTTGCAGGACAGTGAAAATGAGGGGATGCTTGGCACCTCAGACCCATGGCAAGTCTCCTTCTGCCAAGGGAGTCAGCAGCTCTCCTGCATCTCCCCTCTTGTGAGGGGAGCCCTGGGCACTGTGTGGACTAAGGGTTTCTGCTCTGAGCTGAGGGGCTGGCAGTGCAAGGTAATGCTGAGCAGAGTTCAACACTTTCACTCCTCCTATGTTCTCATTTGAAAGTGTGGTTTTTACAAGGCTTATTTTCCCTTCTCAGAAAGAGTCCTAATTGGAGGGACTCTCCCTGCCCCAGTAAAAAAAAAAAAAAAACAACAAAACACCCCCCAAAAAACAAACAAACAAAAAACCAAACCAAAACAAACAAACAAACAAAAAACAAACCCAAGAAAACCCCCACCAACCCCAACAAACTCAGAATGACCCATAGAAAAAAAGTCTTGACCTTGAATGGACATGTTCTTTGCTGAATAGACTGTTGATGAGTTTTGGTTTCCATTTTCCATCCTGCTCTGAATAATGCCCACGTTTAAAATACTTTTCCTACCTGTCCTCTTGGAGGGCAGAAAGAGTCTTGAGGGCAGGAAACTGCTGGAGCCAGAGTTTTGAGGAGAGCTCAGATATTACGGGAGGACACAGCAGGCTTGTATAAAAGTGCTTCAGCTCAACATCCCTGAACTTTTCAGTGTTCACTGTTTCACAGAACACCAGCTGATTAGCAGAGCTTCCACATGATACAGAAATAACTTCTGAACTCCTGGACCTGGCACCCATTTCTGGCTGTGGTACAGTGGGAAAAATGTTAATAACAAAATGGGAACATATAAGCATGAAAATATTACAACTATTTACTACAATGTCTCCTAACGAAATACTCGTTGCTTAAAAATGTCTTTAAAAGATAAAAATTGATTTGAAGCTGAGTTGACATTCCCAACAGAATAGTAAAATGTGCTGTAAGAATTACAAATAAAGTGTTACTTTAAAAATAGTGGATTTGTTTGCTGGCTTTGCATACTCTGCTTAACACAGTCCCTTTAGTGAGTGTTTCCTGATAGTCATTCAACTTCCTGGCGACATTTTTTGTTGTTGTTTTTCTTCTTTTAAATAAATCAACAGTCAAGCTACTGTCCCTATCCTGTGGAACAAAGCTGAATGCTCTGGGTTTGTCTCTGGGCTGTTTACACAAATGACTTCAGAGGAAATGTTCTCACATTGGCATTGATGGAACCACAAAGGTTCATTGAGATCAGTCTGAAAAGTGGACACTGTGAAGCCTCCTCCAGCTGTCCCCCTGGCACCATTAGGAAGAGCACTTCCTAACCGCTGGTGAAGTTCTAGGAGATGGATTCAAAGGAAGGCTGAATTCGCCTAATCTGACTCCATGTGCTTTGTTAACACAATTCCTTAAAAGTCCCCCAAGAAGGTCCAACAACTGAAATCTTTAAACCAGGCTGCCCACCCCAGATGATATGTGTGCACTTTGGCTGCATTCAGCCTGCCACCCAACAAATGGGATTGGGAAGGAGTGGAAAGATTGCTGGAACGGGCTGAAGCATGGACTGTGCACAGGCTTCAAACACAAAGCTAAGCAAAGCAAGCACTGGGCTCAGCACAACGTGTTTCCAAGTTGCTCTGACTTTACCTTGTATGTAATGAAGCTCTTGTTGCTGCACATATCCAGATGTTTAAATTTATTCTGCAGGTTGCCTCTTTGGAAAAGCTAATCCCTGTTGAGCTATATGCAGCATGCAATGTGCAGAGGTGTACAAGGTACAAATCAGGGATGAATTCACCCCTTTTTTCATCTCCTTATGAAAATACTGAGTCTAATCCTCTTTTCCCCATTCAGACCTTATTCAAATGAAAAACATCCATGACTGGTAATGAGATAACAACAATACCTGAGATACACCAGCCCTGCAGCTGAGGAAGCAGCAGCATTTACTTTGTGGCTTTGAGGGCAGCCAGGGTCCCACTCTTCCCACATCATCACAACTTTGCACCTCCTGGGTCATCTCTTGGGTCCTGCTGCCTCTTGTGAGGCTGTGAAGAAACCCTCACCATCTTTCAAAATTATTTATGTTTTCTGTGCAGCAGTGTACTGATTAATAGAAGCAGGTTTGATAGAAGAAGGTTGTGTGCACTGGGAAGATGGAAGCATTTTGCAGCCAAGTCAGTTAATGTGGGCACAGGGGCTGAAGTAGCATGCAACTTTTTTGCCTTTTTGTTTGATGTTTTTGTGAAAGTGCTTTTCTGGTTCTGCAAGTGCTTGGAGTGTTTGACACAATCTCAGGGGAGAGAAATGAGGCCTCTGAAAGCAGATTCTGCAAAAATTGCATGCAGAGCAACCAGAAAGCCAGTGCCACCAAGACACTTGGAGCATCCCCTGCAGAGAAGGATCAGCTGCAGGTTGTGGCTATGGCAGGAGAAAAATCTTTGCTCCTGAGCTCAGAGGTCCCTAATCCTCAGGTTCCACTGTGTGTCAGTGTATCTAGAAATCATACTGCTGCTATTTTAACTTTGCAAAACCCATCACAGTGCCAGAATCTGGAAGGAGGTTAACATTATGTCCCTCATGTGCCTCTGGGATCCATGAGGAACCCCCAGAAACTGGCCCAATGTGTGTGTTTTGAGAGTGTATGGACTCGAGGTTCAGAGGTTTCCTTTGAACTGCCAGCCATTGCATTAAAGGATGACAGGATAAAACAAGCACTCAGCCAGAGACAGGGATTTTCATTCAGTCTCAGATACTGTGGCACGGCACAGCACACCAAGATGAGCTCATCAGACACACTCATCTTGGCAAAATACAGTTTCCTAGTAAAGCAGATATTTTTCTTGAAGTACATGACCTACTCAGATTTTCCTTTGAAGAAGGAAATTTGGGAACTAGGAGTCAGGCTGGCCCAGTGCCTGCACCAATGGCAGGGCTCCTGCCACACTCTGCAGGTGGCTCTGGGCTAAGGGAGGTTTTGTAAAGCCAAGGCTCTCCTCAGCTTACATTAAGCCTCCCACGGTATCTCCCTATACTGCAGCTGAAAGTCCTGTTCTTGAGAAAAACTTATTGATTTGGCAGAGGATTAGAAGATGAGGCAGCATACCTATGTCCTGACTCACCCACAGGGCAGAAATCTTGCATTTCCTGTGGGACTTGCTATCACAGTCAATGCAATAGACATTTTAGCTGCTCGAGAGCTTTCAATGTCTTTTTGACACTCTGAGGTAATACTGCCCTTCAAACAAGCACAGTTTGAACCATCTACAGCTCATAAATCACTGGTGTGAGAATTATTAGTTGGGAGACCTTCTAGAGAACCAAATGTCCAGGAAGATGCCTGGTGTATTTTTCATTTGCATGCAACCAAGAAAAAAATTATCTTCTACATAACTGAAATACCCTAAATGTTTCAGTCTGGCAGCAGGGCACATATGGCAGAGACATTTAATGTCAGTACAGATTTAATGCTATGTTCAGATTTCAGATTTGAACTCCTGCTGCCTTATGTTTCAGTGATATTTTCTCTCAGGCAAACTAGAGGCCATGTCTACCATCTGGAAAACCCTAAGTGTCTGCCAAGAGTAACATGGAAGAGAAAATAATTGGTTGCCAAGAGAAATTGGGAAGTAACATCAGCAAATCCAGCAAGTTTCTTGAGAGAATTGTTCCCTCACTGACAGGCTCTGCAGCACACTGAAGAGTGTGCTGGAGTGGAAATGTGGAAACTCCAGCACCTATATTGGTGCATTCGCAGAGGGTCAATGTGGTTGAAGCCACAGACTGATCATCTTGGCTAGTGATGTTCTGCTTTTTATTTTGGTTTTCTTGTACCACCTAAGCAAAGAGAAAGCAAATAAGCTGACAGACATCTCATATAGAGGAAGAAATTACAGGGTCTCCAGGCATCAGAACAGAGATGTCTGTTCTATTTTCTTGCAAGATTGTTATTTTTCCAGATGAAATAGTGCATGAGACTTTCAATGTCAAAGTGCTGGTGAAACAAGTTTGCGTTTTGTGTTTCATATCATAAAAGTTATTAAGGAGAAGGGTTGTGTTAGTCCTTCCTGTCTCTCTAGCTCAGAAAGAAATTCCAGGGTTGGTTGTACTTCCTGGGGAGAGGAGTGTTGCAAGGGAGAGATCAGTGAAAACGGCAGCAATCTCGGAAAAAGTCTTTTTGTGTATCTGGTGTCTGTACATGGAGCGAGCCAGACTTTCCCAATTAGGACCGTGGCACGGGTGAGACAAGCAATTCTTCTTTCTCACAGATAGCTGTGGCCCCAGTTCATTAATCAGCCGTCACTCAGACAGGCTCCAGCGAGGAATGCTGATAGCATCGCGGCCGGAGCGCGGGGGCTGCGGCGGGAGCGCGGCGCTGACAGCGCCCTGTGCCGCGGCTGCCACCGAGGGGCTGCCAGCACCGAACCCCGCCGCTCTCAGCACCGCTGCACGGCCTAAAGGTGAGCTGCAGGCCATCCCAGATCTGCCTCTGAACCCTTAAACAAAGGGACCTTTAATGTCTCACCAGGACAGAGCCAGGAGCCCCTCCAACCTATATGAAAGGCTGTCATAATTAAAACCAAACAGAAACTGTCTGAATTCCTTATTAAGGACACTTACTGGAACAATTTTAACCCCTGAGTAGCCTAGAAAGCTTTTAATGTTTACAGATGTTGATAGGAGGGTATACGCAAAGGCTTTCCTGGCTAGTGCCAAGGGGCCAAATTCAGAGCTGGTGTAAATGGAAGGGTGGGATGCTGCGGCTGTGGCTGACCTAAAAATGTGGCTTGTTGTAATGCTTTTCTTTGATCATCTTTCCCAGTGCCACTCTTTATCACCAAAGTAGAGGAGAAAAAGAAAATGGAAAAAAACCCCTCAAACAAACAACAAATTGGAAACTTGTTTCCTCATTCACAAATTAGCTTCCTCTTTTTTTTTTTTTTTTTTTTTTCCAACCATCAGAATTGGACAAACTCCTGAAATATTTATCTTCATTTTCTATTGATAGAAAAAAATTGTAGGAGGACATCCTGCCACTTCTCATGTGGTATTAAGAGATTTGATTCAGTTAATTCATGTGGTATTCATGGATAAACATAGACAAACATTCAGTCTCCAAAATTACTAATTTCCTTTCTAAATAGGACATTTATATCCAACATTATTTTCTCTGTTGCCAATCCACAAATAAGTTCAAATACCCTCCTAAGCTAACAGCATTTTCAGTATTTAATTGAATGTGAAATTTAGGTGTTAAGAACAGTCACAGCAAAGTACATTCAGTAATTTTCTTAGACAGGCATGGAGGCAGATAAACAAACTACAAACTTTGTTCAAGAAAAGCTTGATCCACGAATCAATTGAGAATGTGTGTCATTAATTCAAGAGAATTCATATTGTAATTCTTTTTTTTTCTCTGCATTTTTAGTATTAGGAAACAATTTGATTTGCAAATAAAGGAAGATGGGGGGGGTGTGTGTGTGTGTCTGTATACACCTGCATATGTCTGTGTGTGTAAATGCAAATATTCCTAGCTTCTTATATTAAGATTATTAGTTGCATAACTTCAATTGATGAAAGTTATAAAATTGTAGTAATTGAAAAAAATAATAGAAGAAGAAGGAGAAGAAAAAGAAGAAGAAGATCAGTTTGCCAGAAAAAAACAGCTGCATATGAACTTCCTTTCAAAAATTATTGAAAATCTCTTTCAAATATAAATCACAGTTCTGCTTTTAACCTCTACATCAAAATTACTGGAGTTCAGACAAACCCCAACAATCCTTCCACAGCTAGAGCACTGTTCTTTAGAGATAAGGACATGGATGAAACAGACCGTTGTGACTAGAAAAAATCCTGACTCTGCAAAAGAAATGCCAAAGCATTTGCAGAAAATAAAATTCAAGGCAAAGCCAAAGCATGGTTGTCAACATAGATCATTTCCCAGTAACAAGGTTCAGTGCCATTGCCATTATATGCTGCTGAAGCCAGTGTCATCCCCCAAATATTTATAGTGCGTGAAGGAGAGTTGTTGTAGGCCAGAGAAAAATTCACTTTTATGCAAGAGGTGCAATTATGCCTTTTGCAGGTTTTTGCATCGCCTGTGCTGATGCCTTGCAAATGCGTCAAGGGTTTAGTGCTGGCCCAGCTCAGGGTGTGCCAAGCAGGAGTCTTTGGTTTAAATAAAAGGGTGTGGCAGCTGATGCCAGCCTCTGGTCCCTGTGCTCTGCTCCAGGTGGCATGGCAAGGCACTTCCAAAAACCCCAACTCATCATTGCCTGGTGGCACAAGTCCCCCTGACAGAGCTCTACATATCCCCTGGGAGAGGACACATGACATCTGCACCTTGGCACAGGCTGCACGGGACCATCCATGCTCCCTTGGGGATGCAAACCCCCAGCCCAGACAGGGCACATCTCCTGCAAGCACAGCATCCATGGACCCCCTGTGCCTTTGGCTCAGTTAGAACCTTCTTCAAAGCCTGAGCAGATGCTTCAGGACATCTCATCAGATGCAGGTTGTAGTCTGGCTGACTTTGGAGAACCACTGGAAGTGGCATGACATGATAACTATTTTTAGGTTGCCATCAAGTGTGCTGTGATGTCACCCAGCCAGCTTCAATACAAGTGAGACCTGCTACTGTCTGTTTCCAGGCATGATGACACATTTAGAGATGCTGATGCCATGAGATTGAAATGATGGAAAAGAAAGAGAAAAGCAGGTCTGTGTGAAGGAAGAAGCTTTCTCTTCCCCGAAGTGGTACATGGCTTATTACCCTTGAGATTTTCCTCAGAGAACCTAACCAGTGTCCTCAGGAAAGATTCAGCTGACTCATCCCTCAGCTGGAAACAGGATGGTGGTAAGGTACACTGAAATCTGAGTCCTCAGAAAAGTTGCATAACTGAGATGTTTTCAGCAAGCTGACATGGCCCTAGAAGCAATGGACAGCCCATCCCTGCCCCTTCTATTCAGCTGGCTGTGTCCAATGGGAGGTCTTTGTGGCTGGTTGGGGTACTAGTCCTTGTCAAAGGGACACACCTATTCCTTGCTTAGACAGACACAAATCCTCCCATTGCTACCCCAAGGACAAGCTCTGCTTCACAGTGTCTGCCCACCACCATTGCTGGGCATAGTGGGAAAAATATTCCCATAGCGTGTGGAAGACTGCTTAAAGTGGCCACAGTGATACATTTCATCATAAAACAGAAATTAAAGGAAGAGCTTAGAGGTCATAAATAGTCTAATTAACCTAAATCCTTTATTTTGCCTTAGTTGTAAGAAGCTCTGGATTCTCAGCTACTTTTTCTTGCCAAACAAAATCTTTCTTGCTGCTTCATTACTGACCCAGCAAAGTTAAGTGGTGTCATTTTTATTGAAAAAACATGGTCAAGTGTGTTACAAACTGAGAAGCAGTAATGTAATTTGCTACTGCTCTGCTTCAAGCGCTAAGAGAGAACACAAACAAGTTTAGCTGAAAAATGAAGACTGCCAAAAGCTATGTTTCTGTTCTGTATTGAGTGGGTTTTGGAGATGAAAGAGAGAGAACACGGTATTTTGAAACCAAAAAGGCTTATAAATACAAATCAAAATCTGCCTACTGTGAAGCATTTAGTTAGTACTTTCCTGAATCTGTTGTGCTGGCTCTGTCATGGGGTCGATCTTTTCATTTTGTTTATATTTTCCTAATGCAAATTGTGACTTCTACCCTGGGAACATGACAAAGATTTTCTTCACAAATGCAAAGAAGACAGGAAACTCATGGTTCCCACAAAGCAGCTTTGACTCTGGCTAGATGTGATAATTTTGTTAGCAGGATCCCAGACATCAGAGCATGGATCAGTGAGCCAGACTAATAAGCTACAGGGGCTCCTGTCCACCCATGGAAAGTGTCTCATCTGAGGAGGGTCCACTCTGTGCCTTGTTGTTGTGGGCCAAGCTGTGCAGCTTTTCCTTGCTTGGTGTGAGCTCCACAGAAGCAGGTACAGGATCTTCACCTTTGTTGCAGCTCTGAGAGCTCCAGAACAGGGCTCCTGGCTATTTGTCTCCAGTTGATACCAAGAGATCCATCAGCTTGTGTAACCTGCTGCTCAGCCCCCCTGATCCCTGCTGTGCCTGTGGAGCAGTGCAGACACCCTGTGCTGGCCCATGGCCAGGCTGGACACCAGCAGCAGGCACCAGCAGCACCACCATCCTCTGCAGAGCAAACCATGGGCATATGCACCCAGATTCTTGGGAGGGTTTGGCATTCAGCAGAGCTTTGTGCTCTCCTGTGCCCTGACCTGTGTTTATCTGCTCTGTGTAGCAATGGTGGCAGCCACCACAGCTGGACAAAGCCTTCAGTCAATCTACAGAGCACATTTCCTTGAGATGCTACCACAGTCCCTTTGCTGGTATCCTTAAGGGCTGGATCCCTGTTTTAAATAAAGCCTTCAGACCCCTCACTGTGCTGACTTCCAGCCCTTAATCTCTCAGTCCTGCTGACAGATGGTGCTACAAATGAGCAAGCTGAGGCTATGGATGACCACTGAGTACCAGAAGGAAACACACTCAGATATTATGTGTTGTAATGAAGGGACTGCTGGGATTTATGGTTAGCATGTTGGGGGCTGAGCCCTTCTAAATCGAGGAAAGATAAACAGATCCGAGGTAAAGTAGTCAAGGCTGGATACACTCTGATATGGGGCCTCCCAGAGCTTATCCTCTAGCATGTGATGGTGTGTTTTCACAAAAATATCCAGAATTAATTTCTCCACAGCCACCTTCTTAATGCATCTGAGAGGCAAGCCTATGCATTCACAGGTAACACCTTTCCCAAGTGGGTCAAACAAAACCCGGGGTTTGGAAATTTCATTTAGGAACAAATTGCCCTCCATCCAAATTCAGGTTAGGCCAAAATAGAAGTAAAATCTGAATTAAAAGTCAATGGGCCCAGGAGTTGCTCATTTTGTCAGTCAGGCAACTCAGCTCTAAGTGCTTGCCTTTGCTTCATGCCTCAGTTTCAGTGTGGATGGAGATGTGTAAATTGCTCCAGCAACACGCAAAACCATAGAAGTAGTTTTTTTAAAGTCTCATCATTAGACAAATGAAATAGAAAGGTTGGTGGAATGGGACCTAATTACTTGCATCCATCATACATGGGAGAATTTGAATGAAAAAGTAAATTGCTGAAATTAAAAAGAAAGCAAACCTTTGTTCAGTATTAGAAATAGGCAGCTGGGACCTAATTATACAATGCAATTTCTGAGTAAGCAAATCCTGCAGGAATAAATGTTGTGCAAAAATAAATCCGCTACATAGAAAGCAATATATGAGTTAGAACATAAAGGATTTGGACTTCCAACAAAAAGGGTATTTAGAGACTAATACCGATGTTGGCTGTCATTCAAAGTCTACCCATTGAAAGGAAAATAATAGATTAATAACATGAAACATTAATGAGCAGATGATGCCAGTAGGATTGGGAATAAGGGAATGTCACAGGTATTGTCCCCTGCAGGGGGGCTCTGATGCCCATCAAGAGCTGCTGGAGTTCAGATTCCACACGAGGCTGGGGTCTGAAATGCCCTCCTTACCCCATCTGTGTTGGGAGCTGAGGTGAGACAGCGCCAGGCTGTGTGATGGAGGAGCAGCTGATACCTCCAGTACAGTTCCTGGCTTCAGGGAACTGGGGCTGGGGCTGCCCAGAGCAGGCTGTGCTTCCCAGCACTCACCCTGGCTCCAGTACAGTGCACAGCAGTTCCTGCCCAGCTGGAACTTCCTCCTTTCTCGCCTGGAAACCAAAGTCTGGGAGTGGGAGACACTGGCAGAGATTGGCATCTTAGAGAGCATTGAGCCTCTGACATGGTTTCTGCATGGGGCATATGCAGAACACCCGAGTTGCCTGTCATGGGTTTAAATCTTGTCTTGTAGTTTTTCCATGGCAGCAGAAAGAGAAAGAAAGAAAGAAAGAAAGAGGGATATCTTTTGTCAGTTTGTTCCCAGGCTCTTAAGTCATGGGGTTAGGGCTGCTGCACTAGGCAGCCGACATTTCTGCAGCAGCAAAGATGAAAGTCAGACAAAATAATCCAAAGAAGTGCTTAACTGTGACTATTAAGTCCCAAAGGATTTATCAGAGTTTACTTTCCTCTGACTTCTAGGAGAGACTTCAACTGAAGTCCATTAAGCAAATTAAAAAGCAGAAGGAAAATAAACACAGATTAATGGAGATAGGAATTTTATGAAGAAAAGGAAACAGACAGACCTTGTGACAAAGCTCCTGGCCTGCTATTCAAGTTTTAAGGCCCCCAGACCTTATAAATGGAGGAGATTATTCTCTTCATGTTGCCCTGCTGGTAGTCGTAAAAGAGAGTTAATAGAATTTTTTTTCCCCCACTGAGAAGTCCTGTAGAAACTCAAGTAATAATATAATCCATAATGTTTCAGCTCAGTGCGTGACATGCAGCTATTTGTTCCTTTGTTTCCAGGCAGGGAATCAGGCTGTAAATCTTGTAGTGACACAGATACTGTACTGGCTCTGTGGCATTTTGTCTCCTGCTGAAACTGAAGCCCATCTGAGCAGCTTCCCACACAATTAGGGATTTGCATGTCTGAATAACTAGGCAGGATTTCTGTATTTATTACCTCCATATAATGATTAATATTTACTCTACAGGAGATATTACCAATATGTTTAAAAACTCATTTTACTTGGTAAAAAGTACTTTGATAATAAGAAGATGAGCAAATAATATTATCATGGAGCCTTGTTACTATCTTTAGTAACAAGATTGTTTACATTAAAGCAAACTGTCCTATAAAGGAGAAGCTTCTTTTTCTGCTCCTCTTCTAAGTGATTTCCTAATTCTCATCAAGTTTGTTAGCGTTTATGGCCGAAAACAAAGAGATAGCAGAGTGGTAAAACAAGAGTAAATAAATTTCCATCATGCTTTGTGGACAGGCCCTGGTTTGGCACAAGGCTCTGGGGAAAGAGCAGCTTTCATTGGCTCAGCTGGGGATGTGACACATGAGGAACAAGCACTGAGCACTCTGGGATGTACAGAAAACCTCTTTGGGGTCTCACCACAAACCTGAGAAGAATCAGCATGTTCCTACTTCTTTTTATTCCCTTGACCTTCTTGCTAATTGTCTTTGCAACATCTAACCCAGTACCAATGTGTACATAATCTCTTGCATCTGCTCATCAACTGATCTGTGTGACAGTTCTTGGTTTAACACTTATTCATGGCAACTCCCTGTAGAAATTAAAAACATTTTGAACACAAATTTGCTTGAGTTTTGCTCATGAGAGGCATTTCAAACTGTTCTGATATTATTCTAAGTGAGAAAGTGACTTTTGTCTCTGTAAATATCCTATAATATGAACATAAAATATGCCCCTATTTAAGCTCTGTTTGTTAAGATGCTGTTTTGAAGCCTTTTCTCAGACAAACCTCCCGGGCATGTAGGGTGTGACTCACTGTGTGTGCAGGTGATTGTGTAAAAGGCAAAGGGGGCATGCACACCAGGGCTAAGGGTTGGTGAGTTTAGGTATGGCCTCCCAACAGCAGTGGGTTCAGAGCACGTCACAGCTTCTGCTCAAAGGCTAACCAGCACCAGGGGAAGAGGCCAAGATGTCTGAGCAGCTAAAGCACGCAGCCCTTCCCTTAGTGGGTCACATTTGTCAGCCTTCCAGTTCCCATGGAACCCCTGACCTCTCACCACTGATTCCAGAAAGCTGCCAAATGGCAGTGCCTGAAGCTCTGTGCTTTCTACGTCTGCACTGATCAAACCTGTTTGTGGCCTGGGCTGTCCAGCACAGCCCTGTGTACGTGCCTGCCTCTGTGCATACCCCGACAGAGAGCAGGAGCATCCTGGGGTCACCAGAGCCAGCTCTGTCACTCCCTGCTGGGGAGCTGCCCTGGATGTCTGAATCTGCTTTACTGAATTCTTACACCTCGTTTTACCTCTTGCCTTGGGGTCAGTAGTTGGGAAAGTGATCATTCAAGGCTATACTACTGCCAGGCACATCCAGCTCTTGGCTTGGGGTCTGCCGTCAGTGTGGAGCTCCCAGGCAGGCTTGGGAAGGGTTTTGTGTCTGACCTGCAGACATCCTGCTACAAGAGAATACTGAATGTCTGGGGCGGGGCGGGGCTGGCAATGGACCTCCCATTCGTGTTCTGACCAAGCTCTCCTTTTCTGGATAGACAGAAAATCTCTTTAATTATGCCTCTTCCCCCCCCTCCCCCCCTTCTTTCTTTTTTTCTTTTTGGTGTTTTGTTGTTGTTGTGGTTGTTTGTTTGTTTGGGGGTTGTTTGTTTTTTGTTTGGGGTTTTTGTTTGTTTGTTTGTTTTTCATAGCAGAACATGCAGGAAGAGATTGAAATATCAAAAGCAGTGGCGGGTCTGCCTCCCATTTTCTCTCCTCCTTCCATCTCTCTCGTGTGATTAAAGAGGCAAGGACACCAGCATTTGCAGGAAAACAATCATCTATGGTTGTTGCAGAAGCAGATGAGGGTGCCTGCCTGGCAGCATTCAAGTACATGAAGCTGAAGGCATCCTTGCAGTGGGGAGAACGAGCTCATCCAGCCCCACAACAATGTCTGGGGCTGCTGGAACAAATTCTGTTCTAGGCTGGTGTCTTTCTGTGGGCTGTGCTTCTCTCCATGCAGATCTGCTGTTGAGTAACACAAATGAAGACATTGCCTGCGTCAAAAGAATTGTGAGAAACCCACAAGGACTGAATGCCTGGTGAGAGGCTTTGGGGATGGTTCCTTTGGCAGGGCCCCCGTGTGTTCCTGAGGGGGCACGGCTGCCCTTTGCCAGACTGACACACAGAGGCAGCACAGCCACCCTGGAGAGGAGGAAGCACAGCTGCAGGGCTTTGCAAATGGGGGGGAAAGAGCAGAACAACTTTCACTGCTTCAATCTTTGTAAAACATCTCACAGGAGAGACCAGGGAGGAAGATAGAGAGGAAAACTGTTACAGAAAGGTATGTCAGGTGAAAAATAGATGTCCAGTAAACAACACATCAGCTAGTAGACTAGCCCTTGAAGATTTCTCTCTATCTTAGGCTTTCGAAGTCATTCAAAAAGCTCCTTTCCAAACTTTTTGCAGTCTCTTAGCTAGAAGCACCTTGCATGGAAGAAATTCTTCCCAGAATCTCTGATACTATTAATCGATGAAAGACCCTGATGAATCTACAAAACAGGACTTGCTTGTTTCAGACCTGAACCATCCCTGGGGCTCTGGGCTGCTCTAACATAGGAAGACAGTGAAGGCACAGTAACCAACAAGCAGAGAAAATGGAAATGGGGTGAGAAGACAATTCCAATGATCATATAAACCTGTGGTTGTCTCAAGTCCCAAGGCATTTTGTTCATGAACAATGGTGTAATCCACTGAAACCTGAACATGTTCCAATCTGAGGGACAAGATTCTTCCTTCAAATTCCCCCTCCCCACCACTGCAGTTGGACTCATCACTGGGTTTGTGTCCTGTGGCAGGGCTGCTGGAGCCTGGCTCGCTGTGCTGAGGTGAGGTAAGTGCTTTGTCAGCACACATGGCCAGTGGCTCAGGGCCCCCGTGGTGAGCAGTGCATGGTCCTCTGCACACTCAGTACACTGTCCAGCAGTGCTGTCCCAGCAAAGCAGCACTTTGCAGGACCTGCCATTTCAAGTCATGGTTCCTGGCCAGAGCTTAGAGAGAGCTCAGGTGCTATCAAGAGACACAACTCCTGTCACTGATGTTCAGGAGGTGCTGGAGGGTCTGCAAGTCACTCCCCAGGACTAGTGACAGGAGGTTCCTCGCTGGGAGTGGGCCCCCATTAAAAACAGCCTGCTTGTAATGGGTATGAATTATATCAGTCTAGCACCTGAACAGGGTCTCTCTGCCTCTTCTGTCCTCAGGAGAGGCTGCACAGTGCACTGCAAGGGAGACCTGTGAGAAAGTCCTGGCCCTGCTGTGCTGGCAGGGCTGCCTCTGCTGCAAGGGCAGAGCTTCCCCCTCCCTGCACAGCACTTTTTAGTCAGTGTTTGCAAACCCAAGGCATTCCACAAGGTCTAAAATAACTTTAACAATACAGTTTGGGTTTTTTTAAATGGACTTGATTTTCCATTTTCACATGTGATTTAGGGTTCAGCTTCAAAAGATTTTCCCCAGGGTCTCTTTTGTGTGTGTTGGAATGGGGCACAGGGGTGAGGGTCAAGAGCTGGGTAGATAGCAATGCCCTTGGACACGGCTGATTTATCTTGAATTTTCAAAGACACTGAAAAAGGGAAGACCTCAAAAACTGATTAAAATCTGCAAGCTTTCCAATACCTCATATTTATGTATTTGTAATAAAAACACAACAAAACACAGCCCAGAATCTTGCTAGGTAAATCTTCTATCTGCTCAGTAGATCAGCTGTCCCTGTGGGAGTTGAGGGTGCTGCACAAACAAAAAAAATTTCTCCTGCATAAAAATGCCACAGTGCCATGGAAGAAAATGTCTGGTATGGAAACATCTGCAACTCACAGCTGGGAGGATTCAAGACAGGGACAGAGAGGGTTAAAGAGAGAAAGGGTGGTGTACCTGGCTGTCACCACAGATGAGCATTAGCTCTGTTGTTTTCCTTGAATGCTTGGGAAAGTTTAGGAAGGAGTATTTTTTTTATTATGCTGTGGTGGCTGTTCTTGTGTTTAAAAGGAAAGAAGAGAAAAAAATCAGAGCAACATATTTGTTGTCAGTAGATGGGGCCTGAATCAAAATCTTACCTTTTAACACTGCCAACCTTTGAAATCCAAGACTGGGTGTAGAGATGTAAGCCAAGAACAGATATTTTAAATCTTCACCAAAAACACTTCATTCAGATTAAAATGTTAGTTCCTAACAGAAAATATACTTTAATCTTTGGAAGATTTTATTTTTTCTTTTTCTAATGAAAATCTGGGGCAATTTCTGTACAATACCAGGAATTAAGTCCAAAATTTTGATCTGTGACTTAGTTGCAGATTTTGTGTGCATTCTGGGGATGGTGGATATCTCAAATTGTTGAATGGTAGCTGGAGTCCTGCAGCAGGTATGGAAACACAAAGAGAACTGTGTTCACTTCTAGATGCGATTAGCCACATCCCATAAAAGCTCTGGTAACTTCTTCAGCAAAATACACAGTTGACTCATAGCAGAGCTCTGAGTACACAGGGCAGCTGCCTTGTGTAAAGTGTGACAGAGAGCCTGTCTCTTCCCTTTCACTTAGGGCAAAAACCTATGTGTCTAGTTTAACTTTTATTTGGAAACACACTAAGGAACTTCCTTTCAGTCGCATCCATCCGAAATCCCAAGGAAGGCATAAAGTAAGTTTCCTTTGTTTCCTGATGAAAGCAGTTTTTCCATTTATTTCTACATGGCAGTGTTGCAGAGGAAATTTGATAATGCTTATGAAAAAACACTGTATCCTAGCCCACAGCCCCTCTGGTGACACGAGGACTGCAGGTGATCTGTCACACTGTCACGTCTGAGCACTGTAAGTGCTTGAGGACCTTGCCAGCACACATGGGCAACAGGGATCATGAGATCATCTACAGGCACATTTTAGAGGAACTAGAAACCTCCTACCAAGACAGATACAAATTAAATAGAGGGCCTGATCCTGTTTCCCCATGAATTTAAAGGAAGTGTTACCACTGATTTTAACGGCAAACAGGACTGACCTTGTAGTGTATGTCATCAAACAGCTCTGGACTCCTTGAGAAAATTTCAACACTTCCATTATACGCCCAATCTTTCAAACTGGACATAAACATACACTTGGCAGAAATCTCAAGATACAATTAAATTAAGAGGTTTTTTTAAAACATTTTTTCCAGTCACAAAGGAAAGAGAGAGAGAAAGAAAGGATTCTTCTGGGATGTTTTTAAGTTACTGCTGCTATGCAACAGCATTGATCCTCTTTCCACTACTCCGCCTTAAAAAATTAATTAATTCATTCTCAGAGGTAAAAGAAAGGCAAAAATAAATAAATAAATTGATGTTGCAGTTACTGTTTTTAGCTGCAAGGAGGGTAAGTGACACCAGGGGTTCAGTCAATGTGAAAAAACTGCTGCTAGAACAGGAATGGTCACTTGGCTGATGTGTGGCTTGTGGTCCATGAGAGCTTGGGAGCCATCAAACCACGGCTCACCTCACTGGGAGCAGGGATGTTTGTGTCCAGAGCTGCTGGTTGATGCCAGGGCTGGGAGCAAGGTAGCTGGAGCAGCTAAAATCAGTGTTAGGTACCATCCCAAAACTCAGCTGTTGTCCAGCCAGCCATCCCTACAGTGCAGCTGTAATTTTCTGAAAAGCTGTTTGAGACCAAATTATCTGTATATCTGCTACAGGGATTTAAACGTGTTGCACATCCACGAAGTGAGAGAGGAGAGCTGGTCCTCTGCTCCATGACCTCCAGCCCCACATTCCTAGCTCCAGTGAACAAAGCTGGGATGCCAGATCCATCTGCACAGTGAATGCAGGAGATACCCCAGAGAACCAACACGTCCCCAACAAAGGTACCACTGCAAACTCAGTTTTTCAGTTTATTTTGCTGCTTGCAAAATGCCACTACCTTTTTCCAACCTAAGTATGTAGCCGGATTTTCGGATCCTGCAGTTTATACTTAGAAGAAGAAGAAACTGAAAATTATTCTAGTTATTTTCTCAGTGCAATACCCTTTCTTTACAGACTTGCAGAGAGTGCATTGGGCACAGGATGGCTCATGCTACCAGGCACAATTAATATTTGCTCCCAATTCAAAATGAAATTTCTTATGGTGGCCTCCCAAATTGTTCCTTGTGTCAAAGTCACTCTGTGTGGTCTGGCATGCCAGCTGCCAGCCTGTCCCTTCTCTGAATCTGCTCCTGGGCTCCTTGCATCCCTCTTTTACACATCCAGACACCCACTCTCACTGGTCCCCTGAGTGTGCAGGCCAGGGTCAGGTGCTTGCCATCAGCTGTGGAGCAGCTCCTCTCCAGGCTGTGCTCCCTGCCTGCTGGAGCCCCACTGCTACAGCTACTGATCCTGGAGCTTACATGAAGAAACACAATTGCTTATGCACAGATCCCGAGGGAGAGAGTGGCAGCTTCATTGTAATGTAATCTAAACCAGGATAAGACAGTAAATACTGTTCTGTTTTCATAAGGATGAAGAAGGGTGAATAAAGCAGAAGATGCAGGAAAGGAACACCTGTGTAATTGACAAGGAGGGGAAATACTGAAAAAGCACAAAATTTTACAGTTTGACCATTGTCACTGAAAAAAAAATATTGTTACAGAGACTGGGGAATCTGTTTAATCCTTTCAAAGAGTTTGATCTCCAAACCATCACCCATATTCATGGCCTGTGCTCCTGTGTCAGTAATGTTAAACAGGGTAACCTGGTCCCATGAACTCAGCTGTGTGTGGAGCCAGTCTAGCACAAAATTAGCATTTCTGTTGAGCACTGCTATCTCTGAGATATCTCTCTGGGACTGGGATTTCACCCTGGTGGCCTGATCAAAAAGATCAAGAAATGATGTGATTACAATGCATTAATATCATCATGTGCAGAAATTCTAGGCACAGCAGAGTTCTTTATTTGCAGAGAAGAAAAGCATACCAAGATCCAAAAGCTGAGTTTTAACTCCAGGCAAATTCAGCTGAGAAATTAGTTATAAACTTTTAATCAGTGACAGAAGATTAACAACCAGAATAAACAAGCAGAAGAAATTGTGGCTTCTCCAGCTCCTAACTCCTTTGAACAGTGTCCAGATGCTTTTCTGGATCTGCTATGGTGGAAGCCATCTCCTGGGTCCCTGCCAAAATGGACATGTGTGAAACCCTGCAGGCAGGAGTCATCAGTGGCAACTTGCTCAGGACCCTCACCCGGACTAGGATCAGATTTTACCCTGCCCTGGACTGGCTTTGCAACATTCACCATGCCATTCTGGATGGGACAGCTTGCCATCACCAGCTCTGCTCTACAGCTCATTGTCCCATCCCCAGTACCTGCTGCGTGTCCTGTCTCCATGAAGAGCTGAGTGCATTCCATGGGCACAGGCTTGTGACTGTGCCTCTTGCTGCTCTCCAAGATCCCTGTCTGCACTCTCCACAGGCACAGGGAGTGATGGCCAGTTCTGCTGGTGCTGACAGGGTTCCGTGGACTCCATAGAGGAAGGCAGGGGTGGGAGACAGAGGGGAAGGCCATCCTGGGCACCTAACAGTTGGAATGAGGGAAGTGTCAAGGGCCCCATGGTTCAGTTTTTTATGAAAGTGGGAAGTATCCTTCATGTTTTAGATCCCAGACATTGTAACCAGATTTCCAGGGTTATTAGAGGGTGAGTGTGGGTTTACTGCAAAAGCCATTGGACTTTGCCTTCTTTTCCTGAGTATCAGTGTCTTGCTGAAAACCTAGACTTTCTAATAGTAAGGGGTGTGCCACCATGTGGCTCTTGAAAGGTATTTGAAAGCAACTTTTGGCCTTCAATGAGGAAAAGATGATCTAATGGACTCTTCTTGGCCTGGTGTCTATGAATCCTTTCACAGTTTCCCAGGACACTTGGTGTGTTTGCTCATGACGCTCCTGCTGCAGCAGTGGGGCAGGGGCTGTGGTTCCTGCAGGGATCAGCAGCCCTGTCCTGCAGCCCATCCCTCCCTCCTGCCCCAGGGGCTGATTCCCACTTGGCTGGACCATGTTCTGGCTGCCTCCAGCTGAGACCCCACCAGGCTAGTGCAAATGGGGTTGCTGCAAACCATATCAGGAAAATTACTTCAGATCTGTGCCAAATTCATTTCTCCCTCAAGGCCAATGGGACACTTTTTTATCCTGAACTCCTTCTTTCCACATGCTGTTTTTTTTTAAACTATTCTGGGCTGATGTCATCCATGCTGGTCCCAGCTAGAGCAGTAATCTTTCTGGAAACTTTGAACAAAATCCCCTCAGCATCTTTCAAACGGGAGAGTGGTAAAATAGACTTTTATAATTGTTAAAAGTATAATCACTTCTTTTGGCAACACTACAAGAAAACAGATGATGTTGAAAAATTANATATATATTATATACTCTATGTATGTTATATATATATATAAAAACAATATATATATAAACTTAACATAGTTTTTCTGGATTTCACATAAGACAGAAGCTCTGTGATGACCATTTGGATCATTTTCATGAAGGAGTTTGTAAATGGAATAACAATCAAGCACACTTCTACAAGAATGTCCAAACCACAAAAAAACATTCAGAATCCCAAGAATCAGCCTCATTCTCTGAACCACTTAATGTTAGGCTACAAGAAAATCCATGTGGATAACAGTAAACAGAATTTATAGGTGAGCTTGTCAGAAAACCTGGATTTTTTTGCGCTCATCTGTACAGTCTATGCTGGTATCATGTGCTAACCAGATCCCTCTGTAAACATACTGACCTTGCAGTGCACACTGGATATAGTCAAGTAATGGTCCCAGGGAAGAAAAAACTAGCCTCATTCACATAATCAACAGACAATTTTGTTCTTTAAAACAACAAAATATGATGTGGACAAAGAAGAGAAAAACCAGAATGTTTGTGCCATAATTGAAGTCCACAATTAAAATAACAAAGCAAAAGGCAAGATGTGATGCTGTTCCAGCGCATGTCCTTGTAGCAGTGGACATGGCACTTTCGGTTTTATGGTTGAATCCATAACAGCCAATTGTTTGTTGGAAGAACTATTTTATAGAGGTTAAAATGTTCTGGTAATGCCTTCATGTCAGCATTTTCTGTATATAGAAATTTCATTGTGCTGCTCCAAGTTGGCAATATTTTGCATTTAAGTTCCACTACTATGAGTTTTGCTTGTGTTTTACTAAAGAGCAGTATAACACAGACCCTCAGGGGGAATTATATTCCCCTTATTAAAAAATTGTGGCTATTTTATTTTCCTTATCTCTGCCATCCATTTCCTTTTGTTTCTCAATGCATTGCTGCAAATCACTGAGACATTTCCTTGTCTGCTTTACTTTGGGCTCTTTTAATGAAAGCTCCTACATAATCAAAGTCACAGGATTCATTTGATGAAGTGAACTGGTTTTGCTGAAGGGTCAGAGTTGGAGATTTAGCATTTCATAAGAGCAAAAGATCTAAAGGCAGGAGAAATGGACAACAGTTTTTACAAGATAGCAGATAAACATCCAGTAACAGAGAATGAAATTCAGTTCTTACAAAGCAGAACAGCTCAGTGTGATCTGTTTTAACTACAACCAGGTGATTGGAGCCAGCCTGCCTGCAGAAAAGTGAACCTCGCTTCCTTTGCCTCATTAGTCTGTTTTCTGTGGCATGATGTCATGGCCAGGAGGTCCATTGTACTCACCAATGCAGGGCTGACAAGGAGTGGTGTAACATAAGAGTGAGGAAAACATGAGAGCAAAAACATTCCCTTGCTCCCTTGCTTGTAGACACTACTCGGGCTGCTGCTCAGCAGGCAGCAGGAGCTCAGACTCTGACCCTGAGAAACAACCATTGATTGTGTGCTTTGCTTCAGAGCACAGAGCTTGAATAGCCAAAGTTTCTCAAGAAATAAAAAGTTCTGGTAAATATCTGTATAAAGTACATTTTTCTGACACTACCAATGCAAATTATTTCAATATTGTCAAAACAAAAGCCTGTGTTTGGTTTGTCCCCTTGTAGTGTTGCTGTTGCTGTTTGGACCTACCATTCAGGTTCCTCATGTCCTCAGCTCTCATCTGAGGGCCAGACTCCTCACCAGGGTGCACATCATCATGTGAGCCATGACCAAACAGCTCCCAGAAAGCTCCCCCTTGGAGGGGCTACAAGAGTATTGGAAGAGCTCTTCAGGAAGTGGCTTCATCCACCAGCATCAAGCAGGCTCAAGGCACACATCCCACTACAGGTTCAACAGGCTGAAAAGTCTTGTTCATGAGGAAATGGGCTGGTTTATGTCATATCCCTCCCAAATTCCACGTGCCCACAGAACAACCTTTTTGGTCTTAAGATCTAGGATGCTGTAATGAGGCACAGTGCCTGCCTCTGCCTCTGAAGAGGTAGCTGAGGGAGCAGGAGGCAAACAGCGGGGCCATTAGTGTCAGTCTTACACTTTTTCATGTTAATTACTGTGTACTTTTAGTCAGAGTTAAACATTCAGAGTGGGGTTCAGCTCACCTTAAGCAGGTACCTCTTGTCTGTCAGCTGTAGGATGCACAGATCTCCTTGTAGTCAATTTAGTGCATAAACACAGGCACCAGGAGACAGTGGAGAGCAGGGAGTTTCCTGGTGTGGTTTCCCAGTGTGGTGTCCAGCTGCAGGTCTGTTTGTGTGGTCTCCACAGGTCCTGCAGGTACCACCCAGACAGTGCAGACACCTCAATACCCTCAATCACCTCTGCTGGCACTAGCTGGTCATCTTTAGGCAGCTGAGCCAAACTCTCTTGGCCACATTGGCTGATTCTCCATTGCCTGCAATAAGAGTTTAGATATCTAGTATTCAGACATCTGCATTCAACTGCCTGCATATGGGTGGCTAAATCCTACACTGAACTCTAGGGTCACTCTATCAGGAAAAAATACTGTCAGTAGCACAAATTTACAAGAATACTTGCAAATTCAAGAGTGAATGTCCAGGCAAAGAGCTGCTCCTGCATATTGCTTAGTTTTTGTCTCCCTCTTTGATTCTGCTGTGGGTTTTTTCCTACAAGTTATAAAGAAGAAGGTTTTAGTAAGGGTTTGAACCTCACAGTGCTCTCACTGGCTTAATCAGTTCCCTGTTCAACATGCCATGTCCTTCAAAACAACCACGCAGGGTTGTGAGAGGCGTACATCTGGCACGAAATTAATTGAATCTGAGGCCAAGTTCTCCAAAAATAGGTAGTTCCCTCCAAACATACCTTTGAGTCTTCATCATTCTTGCCATAATTTCTGAAGTTTGGACTTCTCAAAATTTGCCATGACTAACTTACATTTATACTAATAAGTGTATAAGTCAAGAAATTGCAATTTTCTCCTCCATGACAGATTGAGGATGTAAAGAAGTGAATGAGCTGCTAACATCTCATTACATGCAACGATGTCATTATGTGGAAAAAAAGCACAACAGAAATGCCTGAAGCAAGATTTTTAGTCACTGAGATCCAAGGACTTGGTCTCAACTACTGACTCAGATTGAAACATTTGGGATGAAATTCAGTGTCTTAATACCGGCAACTCTGACACTACAATGCTGTACAGGCTTGTCATTCTCCTTGTTTCTCTAATGTACCTAAACCTTGTTGAGGTAATGGGAGGGGCATGGTTGGGAACTTTAGAGCTGTTTTACTTCAATTGTATCCTTGGCAAACTTTTACATTTTAACAGATCCTCCAGTAACACGTTCCAAAACCCCATAGGAGACTGCTAAACTTTGTAGGGCTTGTCTTAGATGAAAATATACTCAGACAGGTAGTTAATGGAACAGTTTGTTCTTTTTTGGAATCACACACACTTTGGCATACACTGAAATTCTTCCCTGATAAAACTACAATACTGTAAATTCTGCAAACCCTGGACAACTAGGAAGAAATCTGAGCACACTTAGACACTGTATAATCTTAGCTAGTGTATGCTTCAGCCCCATTGTGGGAAAAGAACTGGAGAGCAGGGATTAGATGGAGCCAAGGCTGTCTGTATTCTGAGTAACAGTGCAAGGATGAGCCCAGCTTCACACAGCAAATTGCCCTGGCTGCTGGAACACTTGTCTTCTTTCTTTTATTTTATCTGTGTTTCCTTGAGGCTTTATGTGTGGCAGAAGATGTGGATGTCTGGGTCTCTCGTGGGAGCTGCTGGGGCAGCTCAGGTGAGTAAAATCCCTAAACCAGTTAATATCCCTCAGAGTGAAACACAATCGGCTCCTGCTCTAAGCTATTCTGTATCCTTAGATTGTCCCACTTTCTCCCAGGAGGAAGAGCTACCGTAGTCCTCGGGACGCAGGCCAGAACTCTCAAGTTGTTCCAGCAGTGGGAGAGAGAGAAAAACTGAGCCACTGCCTAAGCACAATAAAACACAGCATTGAGAGAACAGGAACAGATTTGCTGCAATATAATCCCTTTGGTGAGAACAGCCTGGGATGCTGCCTCCATGGTAGCAGGGGTCTTCATAGCCTCAGGGATGGACTTCTGCTTTTTCTCAGGGAAGATCCCCTGGGTGTGTGTTGCTGGTCCTGAAGGGTGGCCAGCCCCTGTGTGGACAGCAAGGACTGCCAACACATCCAACAGCCTCCTGGGTCCTTTGCAGCTGAGCAGAAGAGAAATATTTACTGCTCCTTGTCACAAAGAATTCAGGCAGAGAATGACATGGAGAATATACAGACCCTCTGTGCTTCTCCCTGTCTCCTGTTTGGGCAGGGGTCCTATGGATGGGGTATGAGAGCTTGCAGAGGGACTTGCAGACACAAGGCACTCTAATTTTGGAAGGAGCTGCCTTTCCCTTGCAGCCATGGCCAGGGGTTCTGGGCACCTTGCTTACAGAAGCCAAACTCTGGGAAGGGATATGGAGGTGTGTACCCCAGGGACCAAGCCTTATCCTGTGAGAGAGCTCTGCAGCTGGGGTGATACCACCACAGCTATGACAGCTGCTTTCCTCATCTCACCATGTACTGTTCAAAGCACCACAAAAGCCCAGAAAGGGTTAAAACAGAGAAATATTTCTCACTAGTACAACACATTTTTGAGAACAGGAGAGAGGCAAATAACAGGCAGATCTTCAGCATTTTCCCTTTTTACCTTTCCTTCATGTGTATGCAAGATTTATTGTTATGAAGGGAGAAATCACAGAGATGTCTCCCTGCCACAGAAAGAGCATGCATGAATTCAAATCTAAATTCACAGAATAATCAGAATTAATTTTCAGAACAGTATCTTGTTACTGGCTAAAACAAACAGTATAGTTACCAACAAGGGAACTGCCAGATCCCAGGAGGGCAGATCATGAAAAATTAAATAGTTATCTGAGGGGAGAGAAAAAAGGAAAAAGACTCTTTCTACAGAAATTTGCCTCAGACAGAGATTAAAAAGAATGAAATGAGAGAAGGTGCATTACCCTCCCAATTCAGCAATTAATGCCAGGAGGAGAAGGGGAAGAAGATGGGCTCTGCTGTCCACGGGCACGTCGATGGCAGCCGTGGGGAGGGGGCTGTCACTGTCCCTGTCCCTGACCCTGTCCCTGTCCCAGCCAGCCTGCACTTTTGAACCGAGCGATTGAGTCAGGCCCTGCGGACCCACGGGAAGATGGGAACAGGATGACTGCACCTTTGATGTTGCCAGGGTGTAATAGCGAGAGGAGACGAGAGAGCCTGCGCTCACAGTAACCCACTGTCTCTCATCAGCAGCAGCACATTAATTTGCCAAGTGAGGATCGTGCGGGAGAAGGAGAGGAGCGGCTTGNGGGGGTGGGGAGAAAAAAAGGGCGGGGGGGGGGGGGGGGGGGGGGGGGGGGGGGCGGGGGGCGGGGGGAGAGGGGGGTTGAAGGGGACTTGGGAGAAAATTGCTGAAAATTACAGTATTCAGCTTTTGGTGACAGTATATCAAAGCCCAGCTTCTGCCTTTATGATATTTAAATCCCTGCCGCTTCCCCAGAAAAACAGCATCGACACAATAGAAACATTATGTGCTGGGTGGGGAGGGGGAACGCCACCGAAACGGGACTCGGGTTGGGATGCGGAGCGGGGCTTGGAGGGGCTGATGGCTCCACGGCATGGATGAACGAAGTGTCCGTCTGCAGCGACAATGTCCTGAGGAGGCACTCTGAATTCACCTCCTGTTACACGATTTGAAGCACACACACGCTCTCACACACACGCGCACTGAGCCACACGCACACACACTCACACTCACTCACACATGCTCCTCACACATACTCACGCACACTGTGCCACACAGACTCACACTCACACTCACGCATGCTCCTCACACTCTCTCTCACACACACATTCACACACTCACACATACACACACTGTGCCACACAGACTCACACTCACACTCACTCATGCTCCTCACACACTCTCACACACACATTCACACACTCACACATATTTTCACACACACTGTGCCACACAGACTCACACTCACACATGCTCCTCACACACTCACACACACATACTCACACACATTCACACACTCACTCACACATACACACACTCACACTCACACACACGCTCTCCCCTTCCCTCCCAAGGGCACAGGGCAAGAGCCCTGGAGATGCAGCAGTAAGAAGATTAAAGCTCTGTAAAGCCGGGGATTTTTGCCTCCTCCTTGTTAAAAAACGCTGGTGTCCCTCACGGGATTGGCACCCTGTTCACTGGCTGTACCAAGTGCACCTCCAAAATTATTCTCTTCCTTAGCCAGTGGCTCCCAGGGGCCAGAAGTGAACAAGAGAGGACACAAATCCCTGGACATCGGTCAGGGACGGTGGAGGTGGGGTGTGTGGCAGAGATCCCCATCATGCCAGAAGGAGGTGAGCTGAGGAGGACAAAGAAACTCCAGAGTGTGCCTGGGGGAGTGCAGAGCCCCAGGAAAGGTCTTGTGCCCCCAAAGGGAGTTGGCACAGCAGCCCCCGAGCAGGTTTCACATACAGCCCCTGTTCGCGGCTGCGAACCGGCTGACAGGAAGGAGTGTCAGAGCTCCTTGCTGGAATCAAGGCGCGGCGGAGTCCCATGGAAACCCTGAGCCAAGTGGCTGGCCAGAGGTGTGCCTCGGAGCAGCAGGGCCGAGAGGCCGAGGGGAAGGCAGCTCCTCCTGGCAGAGGCCTGACCTCAGGCTGGAGCTGCCTGCGCTGCCCACACGTAATTCTACCCGCGGGGATGGAACAAGTTAGCAAATGTTAGCTGGTAAATAAGTTATCCTTAAAGAACCATGCAAACCTCAGCCCTGCTCTGCAAGACCCAGTGAGGATGGACCCATCTCCCCGTGTCCAGATGGCTGGGAGAGGTTGGAGTGCTCTCACGGCTGCCCTCAGGAGAGCTTACACACACTGAGGAGATCTCTGCCAGGTGCATGGCTCTCTTGGCATTTGCTGCCAAGCCCCAGCCCAGGGCTCAGCCCGTGAAACCATCTATCATCTTTAAGGCACCATTTACGAGAAACAACATCAAAGGCCTTTGTGTTCACAAACCTAAACTGGCTCTTTATGAGAAGGACAACTGCATTTGAGCCTTGTGCAGACAGATTTGCTTTGCTACCTCCCTCCTGCCCCTGTGCTCCCAGGTTGGTAACACCTTTCTTTCCCAGGATATGTATGGAGGAGCAGGGGATATTAAGGAATTGGGCTGGAAGCCAAAAGCACTGCCCACTCTGTGCACAAATCCTGCAGCAGCCTCCTGGAGGAAATGAAAGTTTCTTTCATTAGGAGAGACACTGAGGTTACACCAGAGGTACATTTGGCCCCAGGATCAAAGGCCAGGCATGTATTTTAACACTTCATTGTGTTTTACAGGTACAGCTACAAGTCACAGAGACAGAGAAAGGTGTGCCTTGTCCCCTCTGAGATTCATGACAGGTTAACCCCTCCTGTTGCTTGAAAGGGGACAAACACACCCAAGTGCTCCTGACACAAAAGTTGTGAGGAAGCTCGACACCAAAAGCCCTGCTCAAAGCATAACTTTGCAAAGCAGGCACAGCATAAATTCTTCAGTCCTTCAGCCAAAGGAATCCAAAGGGGGATAAAATGACAGAGAAGTCTCCCAATGGGGAGGGCAGTGTCCAGCTGCTGGCTTGAAGAACCATTAAGAAATACAAAAGTATCCTTCCCCCACTGCAGTTCATCATCCCTGTATATTCAAGGGAAGCCATATTTCTGTGAATGCTTGCCTTGGAAAAATAATCTTTATTCCCTCTGGATTGTCTGTGAAAACAGCAGATGGTAGCCAATCTGGCTCCATTTCCAGTCACTTGAAGGGATGGCAAGTTCTCTTCAAGACTACCAAGAAGGTATTTTAGGAGATGTTTGTGACAGCCCAGCTGATGATCCATGGCTGGCACACTGCCCTGTGAAGCTTACAGTGCAGGGAGGCTTCATCTTGGGGGTCTTACTCAGAATATGTTTTGAAAAGAGCACATCTCCAGCTGGACATGCTTGTTCAGGAGCAATAAGCTGTCTGGAGCATATCTAGAAATCTTATTGGAGAAAGATTTGTATCTAATAGCATTTCTTATTCTCTTAAAAACAATAAAACATAACAAGAAGAGCAAATCTGATGTTCATGAGCAAAGGGCAGAGAAGGGTAATTTCTTCTGCACTGGTTCAGTGCAGCAGCCCATCTCCTGTGGTGAGATCTCCTCCCTGCTCTCTTGAAGAACCTGTTGCTCACAGAGTGCCCAGGGAACACAATGAGCACAGAACCAGCAAGGACGGATGGATGGAGCCTCTGAATGCTCCCCTGACATCCAGCAGTCCATAGCAAAGGTGCTTCTGACCATGACACAAGTTTTTTTTGCTGCCATGGCTAGATTTTTGTCCTCTTGATTTGCCTTTTGGAACCCATGCTATTTTAGCACCCAGAAGTTCTTTTGGCAAGGGGTTTCACAGTTTCACTACACTTTATTGTTTGTATGAGATGAGACTGGTGCACAAACAATAACATGCCCTAATATTACCACCAGGAGAAAGCCAAAGTGTATTTTGCCTTTCCTAGATGGTCCACTAAGGTTAGGATTTAAATATCTAACATCACTTGCATTTAAAATTTGACTTCCATATGGCAGGACTTAATTTTTTAAATTGTAGTTGGAATTTTACAGATCAAATTTATTGGAAGAGAGCAGAAGGTGGAAGAGGTGTTAAGTTATGCAGCAATGGGGGCACATATGAGGGATTTGTGACTGCGTTTGCCTTTGCACTTTTTATGTGCTCAGAGGCTAGAGCAGTAAGGGTTGGCCTGCATATGGGGGTTGCATACATCCTGCATGCAGCTAGAAAAGAGATAGAAAACATTTTTGAAGCATTAATTCCTCAATTTTTTCTGTACAGATGGAGAAGAGCCGATCTTCCACACGGCTGTCATGCCCAAGTGCATGTAAGAGCACATTGAGCACATTAGCTGGAATTGCTCTAGAAGCTCTAAGCATTGCTCTGTGGTTTCTTCTCTTTCCAAGCATCTTTGTTTTGCTGCTTTCTTGCCAGAAACACAACCTGGAGTGCCCTAGGGCTGTGGCAAAGCCAGCTATCATGACATTTCCAACCTAACCAGAAGTGCAGGAAATATCCCAAGAAAGCTTGTTTTTATAGGGTCCCAGAAGGCTTGCATATGTCAGATATGCTTATCCAGACCAAAGCCAGCCTTCCTGAAATTCACCCCTCACTAACATTAATGCTTTTTTCCATGTCAACTTGAGTAGTGTGAGATTTTTGGCAATCAGGGAGTAGTAAAGATTTGTTTACTGCTGTTTTGGAATGGATGTTGGTTTGTTTGTTGCAATTCATGCCAAAGGAATATTTCATAACAAGTAATATATTTCAGCCTATTCATTCTTTTCATGATTTTCACTTACTGTAGGGTTTTTGTTTTGAAAGCTTGTGCTGTTCAGCAGTGGCCAAATGCATAAAGCAAAAGGAGGTGAAGAACAAAGAAGTAATTTTGTAAGATGCTATCCCTTTCTTCATCATTTCAAACGTAAAATCTCAGACTGGTACACAGCAGTTCAAAAACAAGTGAGGACTGTTAAACTGTCACATTTTCAAATACCAAAATTTTATAGAAATGGTGACTTAATCTAAAACCTTTTATTGATTCTATCATCTATCCTTATTTCTTGGCTCATCTTCCTTAAGTGAATATTTTAAATCATGTTTCCAGTGTAAATATGCATGTCAAGAAAGCTGAAATGAGTTTTCCATTACCACTTAGCTCTCATCAGACTTAAATTTTGCTTCTGCAAGCTTCAATTGTTCAGAACTGTACCAAAAAAATACCTTTAAAGAGTTTTCAATGCCTGACATTCATTTCCTTAAATATGTAAATATTAACCAAATATTTTTGTAGGGTTGTCTGTTTTGAGGCAGTAGGAGGTTGAATAAGTATTAAGCCCCTAGGTAAGATTCCTTGTCTAATGCAAAATAAAGCCACATGGGCCCACTGTTAATACAGAAGGCATAATTTTTCAAAAAAGGAGAAGTTTGTTATGCATTCCATTCTAAAGTGAAGACTTCTAAAGTCAGCAAAGTTTGTGTCCTTGGTAAAATACCCAGAATTGGAAGATCTGCAGAGAGCTGCAGAACTCATCTCAGAAATGCAGCTCTCTGTGTCCCATTGTCATTATCTGATTTAGAATGCAAGATATACCCTGCATTGGAAGATACAATCTACATTTCCCAGTGTGTTAATAACTTGACCCCCTCCAAAGGTCCTGCTGTGTGTATTGAAGCTGTCTATTAATTCCCTTGTGGACTGCTGGTTTTGGTATTTAATCTCCAGGAAGAATTTAAGAAGGTCAAAGTCCCCTTCTTTGAGGAATGCCATACAAGTAATAAAACAAAGTGCATTTGCCCCTCAAAGAGCTAAAAGTCTGGGAGCTGTGTTGACAAGAGACCTTTGGACTATTTATACTGCTATTAGAAAGAGGGGGAAGGGCAGGCAGATAGTTACTGTAGTTTAGTAAGTATGGGAAGATGGTTAATACACATGGATTTTCAGCTCCACTGTGACATTTGATTTATGTTAAATATAGTGAAGGGGTCAAGATCTCTTTTCACACCACTGCAATCCTGTGGACCCCCTTGGTCTGCACATGGTGGCTAGAGTTTGGATTATGCTGGATTTCTCAGAGCAAAAAAGTTTAGGATGTAATAAAAACTCAGCAAAGTTCCCCTAGAGGGATCTACTCAAAGAGTTTCTGTGTAGGTAGGACATCAGCACAAAGCATCACTGAGCCCAAAGACCAATAAAAGGTGCACCTGACAGCACTAGCTCAATCTCAAATCCCAGCTTCAAGCAGACCTTCCCCTGTATGAAGAGGACTTCCAAGACAGCACCATCAGGGCCTCTGCACTGCCCTAAAAACCAAACCCCACACTAAAACATTCAAGGACTAGCCTTTACCAGGTCATAATACAGCAGTTCCTTGGTTGGAGACTCACTGGACACTTCATGCCATTGTCTCAAAACAGCCAAGGAAATATAGAAAATTTGCAAGGGTCATTTCAAAGCATGCATCTGTTGCAGTGACTCTGGGCACATCTGAGGTTGCTGCAGGGTTCTTGGGCTCATACAATGCCCATGCACAACTCATGCCTCACAGACTAGGGCCAAGAGGGTTGCTGGTGTAATACATGGTATTACCCCAGATCTCTGAATAGGTTATTGGACTTTCTAGCTCTGCTTTCCAAGAAAAACAAAGTAACTATGATAGCACCGTTTGTTCATGTGTTTGTTGAGCCATCTGTCTCTTCAAGCCTGATGTCCAGTTCCTATTAGGTTTTGGCAGTAGAAGACACTTCAAGGCATCACATTCCAGCAGGTTGATTTAAATTCATGTGGTACAGAGAGTCTAGAAATACCTCCACAAAATAAAAGCTGCTGCATAACCTCAACCTATTCAACTCTAGGAAATGCACAAGGAAATGATACCAAAATTGAGACTTTGGGTGGTTCAGTGGCTTGAGAAGCTACTTCCCAGGAAAGAGCCTAGAGAGAGCAGTAGTGAGCAGCCTTGTGAAAATATTCTGCAAATTCTCCCAAAAAGGGTGTAATGAAATTTTCCCAATAATCTGAGAAGAAAACATCTTCTCAGCCCAGCTTTCATGGGGAGACGAAAGTTAAGGCTATGAATACAAATTCTCCACAATAGATCCAACCACAATGGCTGTGTTCCCTGGAGCTGCAGGATAATGTCCCCCTGCAGCTCAGCAGAGCAGCATCCTCCCCCTCCCGTGCCCTGAGACACGCTGGGAGCTGTCTCTGCACGGCACCTTGGCAGCCCAGGTGTGGGCAGATAATGGCTCCAACTTCCCTTTTACTGCTGCTCTTATTTTATCTGCACTGAGATACCATCAGTGACAAGGCAAGTGTGGGGAGATTTCTTTGACAGTCCTCTCATGACATCTGATTACAAATGGCCTAGGCTTATCCAACGCCTCCCCTGGCTGATAACTTCAAAGGGCCTGGCTCTCGCTTCTCTTGCTTCAGCTGCCCAAATAGCTCCTCTTCCAGGGCTCTGATTTTGGCCAGGCTTTTCATAAAATGCATCAGTGTCACTGTGTTCACAGGGCTGGATCTGAGGAGGAATTGGGGCTTCTGGCCTGACAAGCCTAAACTTGGATGGGCAAATCTGCTGAAAATTGAGGTTTTATGAAGTTTTCAAACTATTTTTGTGTGTTCATGGGGTTCAAAAATTTGAGGTCATGAACTTTTCCTCTCCTCCTCCTGTCATTTGAAACTAAGTTTTTTTTCCAAGAGTGATTAGTTCCATTAAAAGAGTATTTTCTGAACTAAATGGGAGTTCTGTGCTACTGCGTGTCCAGACAGGAGATGTGATGAATCACGAGATGGAAGAAAACTTTGGAATGAAAAGCCCATCACCATGACTAGAAAATGTGGATAAAATCCTGGCCCAGTGAAGTTAGCAGCAAAAAATTATTGCCCTTTATAAGACCAGGTTTTCATCAGCTACTTTTTTGTTTCGTTAGAGTTTTTCTTCTCTCCTCCTTCTCTTGGGATCTGTGTTTGTTTTCCTTCAGCCCACTTAAAGGCTTTTCTTTTTCCTCCTTATTTTTGAATAGTTTTCATATTTCTTTCATCCACAACTGTTTCTTAGACTGCCTCCCTTTGATAGAACTTATTCTCAGCCCACTTAGAGTTCAACTAAGATGTTTCAGGAGCCTAAGACAAAATAAATTTGCCTCTGGAAACTTCATTCTTTCCACAATTTTCTGTGGCTTTCACGACCATGCCAGCAAAACCTAGATGCCTTACATGTGTTTTGAAAGGAGCTTGGTTTGCAGGGTAAGTTTCCCATTGCCAGAACAAGCTGGGGTAGCTACAAGGCACAGTGCACATGGATGGCAGGAGGCAGTGTCAGGGAGGTTTTTTTCCCATTAGGCTGGCTTTGCACAGCAGTGAGAAGCGATGACCACTGAAACCACCCAGAGCCAGTGTGGTGCCAAAGGTTGGCACCACTGGAACTGTCCTCAACAACTAAAATTCAGTCAGTGTCAGAGTTGTGACACTCATGTAAACCCAGCATGTGATTTCTGCCTCCTTGCCATGATTCAGGAGCTGAATCTCTTATTTTCTGCTTGCTTATCTCTCTCAGTAGAACTGAGACCCCCTGGTGACAGTGCACAGAAACACTACCAAAGCACACAAAGGCACAACCCATGTCCTTGATAGTTTAACAACTTAGTTCAGCTGTTAATGTCTTAGTTTAACAGCTGAAAATTAACTTTGCCGTGCTACCAGTTACATTTCCTACTGCCCACAGAGTGCATTTAGTGTTTGAGGCCCCAGTTACACCTTCTGAGATGAAGATCAACCTTCAAAAGAGTTCACTGTAAAAGAAAAAACACTGCAAAAGGAGTCATTTTGCACATCAACATTGCTTCCAAAAATTCTTTTATGTGAATGGCTGCTGCCCATAATTCCTTGTGAGTGTTCAAACTTTGGAAAGACAATAATTTTTAGTTGATAGCCTGGGGTCACAGTCAAAGAGCCTGAAATCCTCTGTGCATCACACATTAAGAAAACAATCCCAGTACTCCCCCAAATCAAAAGGACATCTCTAACTGTGTTCACCCCTTCATGTCCCCCTGAAGGCGGGGGGCCCTCCAGTTCCTGCACGCTGGCTTCTGCAGTAGAGAGGGATGTTCTGAGCAGCACAGCCCCACCAACCACGCTTGTCAGGTGATGGATGTGGTGTGCTCTAAGCTCCTCTCTGCTTGGGCCTGTTTCAAGTACCCAGGTTATCAGGGCGCTGCCATTATAAATGTAAACTGCAAATGGAACATCAAACAACAGCCCTGTCCTGCACAGCGTCACTGCCACGGCTTGGACAAGGAGAAGCTGCCTGATCATTTCCAGCTCTCAAAGTGCTGGGGAAGGGCTGGGGAGTGACCAGGATAAAGAGCAGCATTCACAACAGCCTCAAACCCCTTCTGCAGGAGGGCTAAGGTCACGCTTTACTCCTACACCCAGCTTTGTTATATTAAGTATAATTCTCTTTACTTTATGAAAACAGGTTAAGAAGAAGAACTGGAGATATTTGGATTAATGTACAAGAACAGGGGGATTAAGAGGCCCTGTCAATTAAGGTGATCCCTTTAAGGCTCTGCCCTTTCACCCCTGGAGCTTGGCTTTAATTCCTGCTCAGACTGATGTGACTAAACCCCTTCTAATCTGACAGCTGATAGAGGTCAGAAGTTAAATGTGTCCAGGCAGCAAAAGACACCATTCTCATGGTCTCTGTCCTCAGGAGTCACTCTGACATGGCAGCCCCAGGCACTCCTCACAGCATTGAGAGGGGCTCTGTGGCTTTTTTGGCACCTTGTGGTGCTGACTCTCCAAATTGGGATCCTTGCAAATCTTATCCTTCAGAGTTTGGTCCCCCCAGACCTCCGTAACGCTCTGCCCCCCTGAGGATGCTGCAGGGCAAGTAACATCCTCACCACAGGGCTCACCCTGGCCCCTGGGGTGATGCTTTGGTATTTTCCACATATGGCTGTGTGTTGTGGCAGGCACCATTTGTAAGCAGTGACCCTGGTCCAAGTGCAGCACTCATTGTGGATGGAAAGGAACCAGGCTGTGCCATGCAAGCAGGGTTGGGGATCATGCCCTGTGGTCAGAGGTGTAGCTGCCATGGGTCCTGTTACAGAGAACATGAGTAGATTGCTTCAGACATTGTCCACCCACCTCATTTAGACACCTCTGTAGGAAGGGGTTGTGTGTGTAAGTGTCTGTCTCACATGCTGATGGGGAATGGGGCTGACACAGGGTTGCCTCAGTCCCCTTAACCAACTGTTGACTGGCCCTGAGGCCAGTGAGATGGATCTGCTTCTTGTTACAGAGGCTTGCAAAACCTAAACCAAACCAGAGCATGTTGTTATCTAGAAGTGAATGTCATGTCCTGAGGAGGATGCTGAAGATGGTTTATGAGCTGTGAGATCTTCCAGCTTGCACAGTAAACCACCATCAAAATCCATGCCTCAGCAGTACTGAGGTTAGTGATAGCCAGGGCTGCAGGCTGAGCAGACTAACTTGAATAATTGTCTTATTTCTCAGCTGTATGAACAAAGGAATTGTCACTCTCTGAGGCTGTGTTTTACCCTGCAAACAATTCCTCTGGGCTAGGCTTGGGACCTTGCTGGGTTCTGTCTTCTCTCTAACATTTCGTACTTGTTCTGGTTCAGAAGAGGACTTTGAAACTCAACAAGGCTGAGCAAGCAGCTCTTTCAGGCCAAGTACCACTGATAAAATTCACAATGCTTATGCTGAAAAAGCAGAAGAGCTTTGTTCCATCTCAGGTAGTTAAAAAGTAATTCTGGGTCAGAGTCATGCAATAGTTTCTTCCTGCTTCTTCTGTGGCTGTGCATAGCAGCAGCAGGGATGGGGAGAGTGGGGAGCTATAGGAACAAGAGCAGGAAGGAGAAGAAGTCCAGGCCCCGCACCCCTCAGAAGTCCTCTTCTACTGGTCTGTTCCTGCTTTTCTGCTTATGACTGCTTTTCCCTTTCTTCCTCCTCTTTTCTGCTTCCTGAGTTCCACAGCCTTTGCAGTTAACAGCCATGCATTTGTCCCTTCCCTGCAGAGCCACGGAACTGGTGTGTGCCTTCAATAAGCCCACCACAGGCTCATTTTGCTGCAGCTCAGGGGCCAAAGCCCTGCTCGCAGCCCTGTCTGGCAGGATTAAATTGCTTTTCCTGAGCATCATCTACAGGAGCTGACCCTGCATGCCTGACCTGGCTCAGGGCCAGTGCAAGGTTTGCCTTCCCCTACCTTGTACCACAAATGCTGCAGCCTCAGAGAGGACTCCTTGGAGACCCCTGGGGTCCAAAACTTACACATGTATGAGGGTCTGACCACAAAAAGAAAGCTTGGATCAGTGTTTCAATATTGAAAGAACAAGGAACATAGGAAGACAGATGCCATTCCTCAGCCACCCAGATGTGGAGAGTGAAGTCACTGTAGTCTGGGTGGGTTTGCCTCACTCTACCTCCATGCTCAGCAGCTCCTCTCAGCACATGGTCTAGATTAAGCCCCATTCTCTTTTAAGCCATTAAATCATCATGAGCTCTCCAGTCCCCCAGTGGGCTCATCTTGGAAAATCTTGCAATAGCTCCAATTTCTGCCAAATCATTCAGATCTTAGCTTTCAACTTGTCTTTCACCCCAGGGCTTTGGCTTCCCCATTGGTAGAAGGATAAAGGTCTTGCACAAAGGCCTCAGGAGAGATGTGCGTGGGCTCGCTGATGCTGATCTGAAGCAAAGACAGAGTTTGTGTGGGGGTGTGCTTATGTAAAACTCAGAGCTCCAGTTCACCTCAGGGGCCACCCACAGACTCCAAAATTAATTATTTGCTTGTACATTTTCCTCACAAATAAGATTAATTTGTGGGGAGGGGGACACCAGCTTTGGGGATGATGAACTTTGCTGTTCTGACAGATGTTTAGTTTGTACTTAAATCTGGTCCAAAGCCACTTCTGAATGGTTTCACAGAGGTGAGCTGATGATCTGGACACAACCTGATCTCTTAGCTCATCTGTGCTGTACAGAGAAAGAGCTCTTCTTAGGAATGTGTTGATTCTTGACCCTGCCATCAGTTTTATGGTCTTAGATACAGGAAGTCTTGATGACTTTTTAGTCCTCCAGCAGACCAGGTGCCAGGATTGCATAGTGTGGCTGTGACCAGCTCACTGAGGTGTGTGTGATGAGCCTAGTGTCTGTCAGCCACCTTGGCAATCAGCCCATGGGAGCCAATTAGCACTGGGCTTGGTTTGTCTGTGTTCACACCACAGGGTGACAATTTTGTCACAGTGGAGGAGCTCAGGGAGCTAAGACATGCAAGTGGAAGACTTAACAGCACATGCACAGCCATCCCTGCCTTGTCCAAGGGAAGCACTGGGATATACACCATGGCTGGGATCTCTAGACACAGGTAGCTGTGCTGGGGGTACTCCTTGTTATGCCTTTTCTCATGGTGATCCATCAGTCTTACATATTCCCTGCAAGGCTTATTTTAGTGTCACAAATGTGTTCTTAAATTCAATAGCAGATGTACTCTATTTTTCTAACAGATCCTTTAAGACTAGCTTCATTGTCCAGCAAGCTGTGGGTACAGCCTTTCAAGTCCACCTTAAACAAACAGCTGCTGATCCAGACAGAAGCGAGTCAGAAATTAATAAAATCTTCCCAAGACTAAAGGGTGAAATGCTGCATAGTGTGTATGTCATCTGATAAATGCACCTGTTGAATGAAGGGGTAAGCAAAGAGAAGAAGGGAAATGTTGCCTGAGACCTCCCCAGGGCTGGCTGCTGGTTGGTGTTTGAGCAGCACATAAATATGTGCTCACAGCTGTATTTGTGGAGCAGGGCAGGGCAGGGCAGGGCAGGGCAGGGCGTGTGGGACAGGGGCTCCTGCCACTCAAGCCCAACCTAGGTCTTGCTCCAAGAGCTCAGTCCCTTAAACTCACCCAAGCACTCTGAGCACAAGCAGCCCCCGTGACTCTGCAGCCCCAGTTCCCTGGAGGCTGGCCAGGGATTAAGTCAGTAAATAAAAACATTGCATTTTCTTAAGTCTTGGCAAAGAAGATGAAAACAAAGGCCTAGCATTTTGCATGCAAGGATGAGCTGACTTTTTTCAGATTCCTGCTGTCACCACATCCTCACTGTGCCTGTAGAGAGGAAGTCAGTGGATGAGGAGCTCTGCCACCCCAGTTTCATGGGGTTGAATGCCTCCATAGCAAACAGCATTCTCAGAAGTTACAGAGCAGCATTGCAGCCTGATGCCACAAAAGAGATAAGAATGCATAGACCATGCTGTGAAAAGAGGGGAGAAATACTCTTGAATACTTTGAATCCCCGATGTTGTTTAGGAGACATTGTCAGGGTTTGTGAAAAGTTAAATTTTGAGGTGCCTCTCTAGGGAAACTTGCCGTCACATACATGTCTCATCTGGTCCTTTATCCTCATGGTAGATCACTTCTTCCCAGCCTTTCTGCCATTGCAATGTCCCTAAATCTGAGTCCTTCACAGCACATCCTAATGAGGGAGTGTCCAGGCCTGGCTATTTATATAATATTGCACAAAGAAGATTAAACTGTATTCTGTACACATGCACATTTTCCTGTCAAAGAATATTCCTAAAGTGCCTTGAGAGCCATGGATGAAAAGGTCTGTTAATAACAATAATTTATTACTGCAAAGTTATTGCTAAAGGTCTGTCAGCTTTTCCTTTGTAATTACATACATTAGAGCTTCCTGCAGTGTTATAGAACACCTCCCATGCTAATATTTTGCAAACCACGTCCCAATTCTGAGCCACTTAATTTTTTTAAAATTTTAATTATTAATTTTCTGAAAGATTGTGTTAATCAGTTTTAATCTGGAAACTGAAGAAACAGAACCAGAACAATTATACCTGGACTATAAATCTGCACCCTAGTGATTTACAATGAAATGACTGTCTGGATTAGGTAACTATTGTTCTAGCTACACTCCACATCATCACTGAATGGGACAGAAAAAAATAAATACAAGATTACAAGCAATATTTTCTTTTCTATGAGGGCATGGAAAATCATGGTAGCTTAGCACCCCTTCTCAGCTACAACTTTTCCCCTGGAGCAAGTATGAATCATGTGGACAGGAGCACAAATAAATCTTCCTGCAGACATACTTGTGTCTGCAAGGTTTTCATTTAGTTTGCCTTTGCCAACCAGTCAGAGTGTGAAAATACAGTAGCTGTTCAGTGAGGTGAAGAATGATCACTTTTTAACTACAAGAAATTAATTTGCAAAAAAATGGTTTTAAAGAAAGAAATAGGGCTTGCTCTTTCTGGCAATATGACATGTTCTGCACAGGCAGTGTGATAGAGATGCTTCCTGTGTGCTGCTCTTCAGTGCTCCCTGTGTCCTGGGCCAGCAGTGCACTCAGTCCATTACTCACATGTTCTTCTCCTGAGCAACTTGGCTGGGATGGGCAGTTTCTGCAAGGATGAGGACGTGGATTCTCAAATGCCTGCGACCCATCAGTGACCACAGCAGTTCCTGGTTGCACTTTGCCTGTCCTGTAGGGAAGTACACCAGACTGATCCAGACACCCAGGCCACCTCCCGGCAACTCTGGCCTGACTTTGGAGCAACACTAGGTAGGAGATGGAAGATATTGCTCCAGGCCCTGAGGCAACTAGAAGAAATTAAGTAGAATTAAACAGGGACAAAACAGGAATAGGAGAATTGTTTCTGTTGCTTTTACCAGCAATGGAGTGGAATCTGATTGTAATTGTGTTCTATTTACTGTCCTGATCAGAACAGAGATGAATGTCCATAAAATAAAGCATTTTTTAATAAACAGTTTCTGATTTAAACTAGCAGGGTGGGGGATGGAGAAGCAGGGCCTGTGTGCAGCACTGTATGTAACTTGCTGATGAGTGACTGGACTTGCTCTGCAGAGTGTCTGACCTTAGCTCAATGGCAGTGCCCTCATACTCAGCCATGCAGGTACAGAGCACCTGAGAATGGGTCCTCTTGTGCCACCTCAACAGCTCACACAGACTAGTAAAGACCATGATCACCCCTCCCTAAACTGCTCCTTAAATTTGTTATCCACACTTGGTCTGCCCCTGCCCATGGCAGGAGGGTTGGAACTAGATGATCTTTAAGGTCTCCTCCAGCACAAACCATTCTGTGAACCTATGATTCCATGACACTGCAAAACCATCCTGATACTTATTTTCTGGGAACACTCACCAGGACTATATGACTGGTCCCTTTCTGAAATTAGATTTTCTCTGCAGTACATTTAAACAACTGGACCTTGGTGGTGAAGAAAAATCAGGAGGCTTTTGTGAGAGAGTTTTCAAAAAGCAACATAAAAATGGCATCTCTTTGTTAATCTGGAGAAGCAGAGGGACCACCAGTCAGACTGTGAGGTACAGGTAAAGAAATAAACCTCAGAGGTATTTTCTTCTATAGGAAGAAAATCCAGGATAAGGACAATAAAGTATGCAATACAATAACAAATGTGTAGCATTACTTAAGCCTCAGTGCGGAATTTTAATAAAACAAACCATTCTGCATTAATGTTCAAAAATAAGTCAGTTATTGTAACACACTCTGACACTGTCTTATGGGATGTTTGCCCAGATTTCATATCTGAAAGTGGAAAATTATTTAAACTTACTGTAGGGTCCAAAATGTTGCAAAATTCTTGACACCATTCTGGAAAGCCAGAGGTCAAAATTACACTGAAACAGGAAGTGGTTGCCACTTCAGCAACCACCATTCAGAATGGTATCAGTACAGAGATGAAGAGAAGTCTAATTTTATTGCAATTCATTGTAGGGCACAATATTTCTCCATAATGAGCATTTACAATAAATATTCTTACAAGATAAGCTGCTCTTGGACTGTAATATTGGAGGAGTGAAAGGAATGACTTAATGATTTCTGTTTAAAATCGTTAATTATTCAAGTTGTTGGTATGCTTGGAATAATCCAACAGAAAATGGAGTAAATATGTCAACAACAGCAAAGCTAATGACTGCAGGAGACAGCAAAAGCAGAGAAGCCAAATGAGAGGGACAACTGAAAATTCAGTATTTGGGAAGAATGACTAAGAAGGTGACATGGTCAGCATCAAGGCTCTGGGCTGACAATGTCTGCCAAAACCAGGAGTCTACAATTGCTCTGCCAGTAAACTGCAGCTTCAGCAGTGATGGTGCCAGAAGAAAAACCTCTGGCACAATGGGTACAGCACTGCATTTCTGTAAAGGATGGAAATAATCCAAACAAACTGAGATTGGTTCTAGCTATAAAATTAACTTTAAATTTAAAGAAATACACTCATTCTACTAGACTCTGGGCAGCTGGGATGCTACAGTAACCCTTGGAGCACTCGGATTTCTACCAGAACATGAACCAAAAATGCTGGTACTTCAACTGCAGAAAAGGTGCTTTTGAAGGCATTGAACTTACACCAAAGCTGCTAAAATGACAATCAAAGTTCAACAGTATAAACAAACTGAGCATGTACAGAGCTTGATCACGAACATCACCTTGAAACATCAAACGTCTTTTGTCCTTTTTCCTGAATCCTCCCTAGGAATGAAGAAAAAACAGACAAAAACAGCTGAGAAAAACAGGGTGACACACATTCTGTTTTACATATATATCCAGACTACATTCTTCAGCAAAAAGGCAAAATTTCTTCTAATCAAACCAAGTATGTAATTGGAAATGCCTCAGTCATAAATTGAAAATAATCATGTTTTAGACATATGTAAAATCAAAGCTGGTCACATTTTGCTGTGAAATATCTGAAGATAATCTGTAACTTCTAAAGACTCATGAAATTTCATAAAAAAGAAGAGTGATCTGGATTTAGAAACACTCCAGAAACGATTAAACTAAGTCTTGGTTCATTTAGCAGACGAGCCACATTTCAGTTAGAAACAAAACATACTAAACAACAGAGAACATCATAATGTTATGCTTCATATGTATTAACTGGTAGAAATTGTACTTCCATTTCCAGTAAACTATGTGAATGCTGAAAGAATATTTTCAGGACTCAAATTAATCCTTTCACCACAGAGGTTCAACATTACAGAGCAAATATCAGAAAATGTTACTTCAGTTTTCTCAGAAAAAATTCAGGAGAAGCATGTTTGTCTGGCATTAGAGCATTAGTATATATTCTGCAAAATTACCGTGCAAGAATGAGTGATCAAAAAGAGATTATAATACCAATTTTTTATTTATACTTCTATTAGGATTAAAACCAACCTGTAAGTACAAACTAATCCTAAGTTTTTATTTTATTTTTCATATCAAAGCAAGAAAAGAAAGGCAGAATGAAATAAAACCTTGATGATTTCTGGATATGTGTCTTCCCCAGACTTTCCAAATCCTGCAGTCCTGCACAGGGAGACCACAGACCTTTGCTGCAGCTGTGATTGTGACTCCCCATGGTGGGATGTTCATGCAGACCAGCAGGGTTGAAGTTCAAAACACATCTTTGTATGGATGAACCTGCTCACAAGCAAGGCAAAGCAGCTAGACAGGCCCTCTCTCACACTCCATCTGGAAAAACAAACTTTATGCTTCATCTCAGTAATTATTTTAGTACTCAACACAATTACATTACACTAGAAAGCATCAAGAGAAGGAATGATAAACTAATAAGGACATTCTTTAGCTGAGAATCACTTCACTGTAATTATTGCCTGGTCTATGTTTGACCAGTGTTACTTTGTGCATAGATTGAATCTTAAAAGAGTATTTGCATCAAAGCTCACAGGTCCCTTAGCACGCAGACCCCACTAAGCTCATTTCCTATCCAAGTGCAGTGTTCAGTTTAAAAGTTAATTCCTCCCCTACAGAGGTTATGGGCTACAGCAATATTCCCTCCTTTAACGAGGGGGAATACTGCTGTGCTGGGAATATTTCCATGGCCAAATTAAATTCTGGAAGTACTTACTCCCAGCCCAGAGCCTAGTTCTGCGACCTTTCCTTACCCTTCTTTATGGCCTGACCTCACCACAGCAGAGTGGAGCCCATGGCTGAGAACAAAGCATGGGGCCCAGGGCTGCCCTCAGAGATGCTTAAACAAATCTGCCTTCTTGAGCAGGCTGCTCAGGTACTACTGAAGGTGTAGCTGGACCTCACTCTTTGTAGTCTACTAAAGTAGATTAAAAATTATGTATATTAAGAGAGTCTTTTACCTTTTGCCTGAGTCACATCTCAGTGTGTCTATTCTTTCTTCTTTTTTTTAACCTTGTGTCTTTTCAAGCCCTAAAGAAAGTCTTTTCAGAGTAACATAAATTTAAAAATTTAGATTAAAGGGAGAAGACAGAAAGCCTCAGACATTTTTCTTTGGATTGAACAAGTTTGACTATCCCTTCATGTTCATGATAAAATACTAAAAACTGATGATAAAAGAAAGTAAGGTTTTCTTAGCTGAGAGAAAGAATGCCAGTATATTTAGGAGAAACAAGGGATTCTATAAACAGATTAAATGATGTGCACTTTGTTTGAGAGCTTTCAACACAGTACGCAAATTAAATATTTCCAGAAATTCTGCTAGGCCTACGTAACAGAGAAGTATTGTGGGCTCTTAAAATGACCTTTCAAATTTAAAAAACCACAAAAGTCTGTATACATAATGGAAAATGGGCTTTGATAAACATAAGGTACTTTGTTGATTGTGGTTGAAAACTGACTATTGAAGGAATCTCGCAGGGACACAAAATGAGGCCTTGTTTTACTTTTTTTTTTTTTTTTTTACTTCTCTAGCAAAGTCATGGGTTTACAGACATCTCATGTGGAGAACGGGAACTCGTACCTCATCACAGGAGCAAGCGGATGCGGTGCAGCTCTCTGGCACACTCACTGGGCAGCTCTGCCACAGAGCTCACCGATGCATCTGCAGAGGAATGAGCATTCCCTTCCAATGACTTCATTCCCAGTGTTACTGGGATGTTGGACCCACCTCATGGAGACTCTGCAGAAAAGGTGCAGCCCACTCCACCTTCAGTTCTTGCAGCCCTTGGGCAGCCCAGTCCATCAGCCTGCATTGTTCAAACCCTGGCATTCATCTTGGATAGGCTAAAGAAATGCTCAGATTTTTCAGTGTCCCTGCTTCTCCTGGTAGAGGCAGAGACAGAATTCTGTATGCACAAAATCCCCACTTCAGGGGACAGGTCTGGCTCTTCACCACTAGAAAGCAGAATAACTCAGGAGTCACAGAGATAAAGAAGGACACGCTGTGTGACACTCCCAGTGCTGATCCATCCCCACACTTTGAGACTCTTTTAGTTTAGTCCTTGGCCTGGAGAGAAAAGTTTTACCTTTCTTCACACAGTTTAGGGATGCTTCCTAATGGTTTCTCTGCTCTGCCTTCTGTTTTGTGAAATGCACTACATTTGAACTTACATTTCTTTCCTTGTTTACAGCAGTCTTTCCCCTCCTCCTCTATGGCCCCAATGCGCTGACACCACTTTGACAAAAGAAGCGTAAGCACAGCACCATCACCTTGTTCTGCTGTAACCTCATAATCCTGGCTCTGATTCACTATCACACTCAGGTAATGTCTTCTCCCAAAGCATAGGAGAAACCCTCTCGGTTCCCAATGCCTTCTAATGCAGAGCTTTACATAAGGAAACACAATGAGTGCTTTATGAGTAGTTTGCCTTGCTGTGTCTCCATGTCACTGCCTTTGAACGACCACTTTCATAAAATACATTGATGTCTGCCCACAAAAAGCATTGCAGGTAAGGGGGGAAGAATCACTGTCAACTTTCTTGCAGTTCTGGGAGGAGCAAGGAGTTATCTGAAGGGGGTTTATGTTCTATGGTGGGGCTTGGTTTCCCTCTGTGGCAGCAAAAAAGCATATTCAACAACATCAATCGTCCAACTCATGGTTTTATTATTAAATTACAGACCCTGAAGTACTCAAAATAAAAACTGATTAGATCAAAAACTACTTGATTTGTACATCACCATGGCAATTCCACTTTCTTCATCTAGTTATTTATGATGATTATAACCTCTGCAATAAGGCTTGAAATAGATACAAAGATACGATCAAGTCAAAATAAATTACAGAAAATGAGTGTCTTAACTGGCAAGTCCATCATCCTCTGCCCCAGAATACTGTGTAGGCTCCAGGAAGATAAAAGGTATGGCCTCGAGAATGAACACATAAGCAGAATTCAAATGCATTTATAAATGCAATCCACAAAATCCCCAGCAACTGGCTATGGGGATACATAAAGGTATTTTTGCTTTAAAGTTCTCCAGATACCTAGAGTCCTCCCTAGACCATCAATTATAGGAGCCAGAAAGTCCTCAGAATCTGATCCCAAAGGTGTTGCAAAGCAATGTTATGCTAGGTAGTCCCTGCTTCATGAGCAGCTGTTACATGCACACCTTTCTTTGCCGAATTGTCCCTGGGATGACAACACCAGAGCTCCAAATCACACTGAGTAGCAAGGTTTTCCAACCCAGTTCTCTTCTCTCCCTGATTCTCAGCCCCTGGCCAAGTGTAGCAGCCAGCCAAACATGGATCCTGACCTGCCTGACAAAACACAAGCATGCTGGAAGGCAGCCTCCTCCTCTTTCAGCTCAGTGGGGAGAAGGACTGTTAGCCTTGTTTCACATGAACTCCAATGATGAATATCTCTCTACCGCTCCCTTTTCCAATGACTTTAAATGTTGTCATCACAGCTTTACCCAGGGATGTAGGTGTTAGGAAAGATCCACCCAAACAGACATCCCTGTGTGTGCAAAAAGGAAGCAGGTAGAACAAAGCCTTGAATTTTAGAATAAGCAATGTTATTTGGCACTGTAAACATGAGAACTGCTAGAGCCCATCCAGAATATATATGGCAGGTTCTATGCCCTGAAACATATCTTCCTCAGGCTGTGCTCCATCACAATCACAGAACATTCCTCAAAGCCCAGATTTCTGTATGTTTGTACGGATGTACTCAGTTCCGGGCAGGGTTGCTCTTGGGACACATGCCCACATAGGCAGGCAAACAAGGATCTTCACAATCAAAGAAAAGCATTCACAATTTGTCTGCCTTTATTTTACTGTTTATAAATACCCAGTCAGGAATTAGAGGAAGACCACTGTGTGGTTTAAGTAGCCAGTCTGCTACCACAAAAGATGAATAGTGAATAGCTCAAGTGAATGTTTCCCAGAAAACTCATAGACTGAAAATGGTTTGCCTGTGTTATTCAGCAAATGCTTACGAATAATGAACAAGAAGTAAGGCCATGACCAGAGGATAGATTAAACTAATCAGGGTTTTTTTTTTCAGAGTTAAATATTTATCATGCATTATATAAAAAAATATATGTATATTGGGGGGAATTTACACACTTCACATTCTTGTGATGCACAAGCCAGAGCACTGACAGCAGTGTATCATCTACCAGATGGTCATGAGCAAGGCTGATGGAAGTGCAGGAAATGACTGTCCATGGGTGCTGGATTGCAACACCCCTATGTCAACTATATTTTACTTTCTTGTTTCATCTGTCCCATATGCTACAAGCAGGTTATGAGCATGACCAGTACTTATATCAGAAACGTGATGGCTGTGCATCAGCAAGGCATACACGTGTGAAAATGGGCAAAATCTGACAAATTTCTCCACAGTGTTCCCTGTGATACTGATGATACCAAAATGGTATCAGGTGAGAGCTGAGACAGAGTCATTTTATGAGCAGTGCCATGGAAATTTCCTGGCCAGAGACTGTCAGAGATGTTATCTATAAGGAACTCTGCCTCTCATCTTACAGATATTCTCCTCCTGCTGCAGTGATTTATCAGCCCTCAAAGGTAATCTGGCAGGCATGGTCACCTGCATAACATACGACAACAAATTGTCATAGCAATCTCTTCAGAGGCACCCTGCATATTAAAAGATGCCTGTTTGCATAACCATTTGTGACAGCCATTGGTGAGAAGTCATCACAGGGTCAACCACAAATTATACAAAAATATTTCTTTTCCTATTAAGGCTTGCTTACTAGGTTATCAAACTCTTATAAATTCTGGCATAACTGGGTGAAAAGTAGCTTTTTTCAACTACCAACCAGAAAGAAGAATTTGGGGCTATTTTTTTTTTCATTTTAAAATATAGATTGGTTTCAAAACAAAAACATATTAATATGCTTTTCAAACATTCCCACCACTTTTCACCAAAATATCTTATCAAGTTTGACCTAAATTGATTCAATTACTCTAAATCTGCTGTGAATTTACATATTAACTAAAAATATTTTATGCTCAGCTCCATCCAAAACATGTATAACACTTGTCAGGACTGGTGAGGGGAACTGTGACTAGGATACAGAAATATTTGAATATCCAATGAAAATAAAGTGTAAATGTAATGGACTCACTATTACAGAAATATCTTGGCATGTTTCCACCTGGAGCCAGCAAGATGATTAACTGGCCACATGCAGTAATTATTTGAGGCTGATGTTTGCATCAGTACTGTGTAAACTGGGTGCTGTTCTGCTCACAAAAAAACCCCATAGGCAACCCACTCAGCTGAATCCAGGAGACTGGATCTTCTGTGCCTGATGAAGCTTGTGGCAGATATAACAAGAAGAACCTCTGGGATTCCCAAGCACAGGTTTGGACAAGCCTAAAATAGCCAACAGCTCAGTAAGGGAAAGCCCTTGCTGTGCAGGCTCCAACAGCACCAAGAGATCTTCTCCAAAGCAGGAGTAACTTGCACACAGGCCTCCACCATTTTTGCTCCCCTGGAAATGCCTCTAACAATCTTCTCACCAAATTTCAGAGCTTTCTCTGCTCTGAATCTGAGTGGCTAATACATCTACTAAGGCAACTTAAGCTTCAAGGCCTCCAACACCTGGCCTTGTGACATAACCTAGCCTTTGGTTAGAGCCCTGTGCCATAAGGAGTGCTGCTAAGCAAACAAGGACATAGTTTTCTCCTACATATTCCTTTCTATATATGTCTTCAGACAGAATCTGAATTTGAATCCCTCCCTCTGATGATACAGACATGTTTGTTGTTTGTCCACACTTGGAGTAGTCTGAGCAGGATCAGAGCTAAGGTTTTGCTGAAAGGTACTTGTTGGCCTGGTTCTTCTATATATACTGAGCAAAAATTATGTTAAAGCTTAGTTGAAAGTTTATCTTCAGCACCGACTATAGACCCACTTTCAGCTACAGGAGCACTCGGATGCTCTAGATATTCTTGCTGCTCACTGCATCTTTTCATATATTCCTGTCAGCTGCAGCTAAGCCTTATGTGTTCTCTGTTTATGATTTGTCCATTTTAAAACAAAGGGGGAAACAACCACCAAGAAAATCCTGACTTGTTTTTGGAGTGGGACAGCCATGTTATAAACAACAGAAAATAAATGGGATTTTTTATTGTTTTAGTTTGGGTTTGGGGCTTTGGAGGACTGTGGGGAGGTTGGGGGAGGTAGTTTGTTTTTCATATTTATTTAGAGCTGGCTTTCACATGTTCTTCAGGCAGGAAAAATAGATCAGTAGCAGCTTTGTCAATTTTTTTTTTTTCTTACAAAATATTCACTTTCTTTCAGAGTCTGTCAAGTTCCCATGATGGGCTGAGACCTTCTGGTGGTCCTCAGCAAGGCTGTGCCTGCAAGGAGGCTCATGTATCAGTGCATCATTTTGCGAAACGATGCCTGTAAGGAATGAATGGGGGGGAAAAAAGCGCAGAAGTCGAGCGCAAACTTTCATAGCATTTTGTCTAAACCTGGAAGGAGGGAAAAACATTCTGCTGAGCTGGCCTTGGGGCCTGGCTGCCCACGAGATGGTGCTAGAAAGCCGCGGATGTGCCCGGAGCGCCCCTCTGCGCTGTGCTGTGAGCAGGACCCGTGGGGGAAGGCACCCGGCAGGTTGAGGACATCAAGCTTTGTAATCCTCTCTCTCATATTTTAATAAAACCACTTAGATTTCATTTTCACTTGAAATGTTTGATCATTGTGAAGGCACGCACTTAATACAAAACAATTCTCCCTTAAGTGGAGTTAAAATATAGGGCACTGTTTTCTCACAGGTACAAAAGGAGATATGACCTACCATTTCTAAATATTACTTACTTAATTCCGGCTTTCTTTTTAATTTTTTTTCCTTGCACTGTTTTCAGTTGGTTGCAGAAATTAATCACTCTTGCTAGTGGACACAACAAGCTGGATTCAGATCTAGACTATAATCCAGAATTACTTTTTCTAATGAAAGAGAGCTTCCTTGATACTACATGATTGACAGTGAGATCAAATTTTGTCCCTGTTTGATTGTTTCACAGTCAAAGGAAAATGACAGACAAGATAAGCTACAAGTGAGGAATCTAGCCCCTAAAACTGCAATCTTGAGTAGCCTGGAAAAGCTTTCTGGAGAGAGAGCAGGGCCACAGGTCAGACCAATTTCTGAAGCTTCACACAAAGGCCAGCTGAGGTCAGGTCATCTGTAATAAGCAGATATTTCCATGCTGGAGCACTGGGTCCTGACACAGCTCTGTTCCAAACACATGGCCAATATTTGCTATTACAGACCATTTATTAAAGCTTCGCCAATCATAATAGGAAATTTGTGCATGTGAAGATCTCTGTATTTTGCCAAAAGCAGTTCATGCATGAAAAATATTACATAAACTTTCTGAACATATATCAAAATAAATATTACAAACTACAGGAAATATGCTAATATGACTCCCATTAAAGTTTCAGGATTTGTTTAGGATTACTCTGATGGTTATAAAAGTGTCTCCTCTTATATCCTTTAGCTGAAGGAACAGCCTTGCCTTGGTCATTTTCTCCCCTTAAAAGCATGCCAGATTATTCTTGTATCCAACAGAACTCCTAAAGGCACAGCACAAAGTCTAGACACCTGCACATGTCCAGACCAAGTACACTGCTGAGCTGGATCCCCCCAGGTCAGAAAAACCTTCTGAGCCAATTTTCCAGTGCTGATTGATGCTGCTTCTGCATAACTATCCACAACTGAGCTTTCCAGCCACCATCTGCAGCGGTCACCATGTGTCTGCAAGTCGTGCCAGCCCTTTAAAGGCAGGTGTCAACACTCTTCATGGAGCATGATGACAGCAGGGCTTGAACTTCCACTGTATGTGGCAAAGAGGGATGAAGTCACATATTTGCTTCACTTGATGTCTGTCAAGCTGCCCTTACTGTGTTTCTGACTATACTCATTTCAGAGCATGATAGTGGCTGTGGTATCATGACATGCTTAAGGCATTTATGATCCTTTATTCTGCCTTTTATGCTGCAGCATGGACATGGCAGGGCTTCACCTCACCAACTAAGACACCCACATTCAGCTGTGAACTGAATGGCACCCACAGAACCTGACAGAATGTTCTTCTGGGATTTTGGCCCAAGCTGATGAAAATATCATGATATCCACAGATAGAAACATCTTCTAAAACAAATAGTTATGGTTCACTCAAAGTCAACAAGAGTGTTTGAAAATGTTCTGAGTCTTAAGTCTACCCTGACAAGAAAATTTGCACAGCTCCATCAATCTTTCACAAGAAGTGATATGGAGATAGTTAGAGCTGAAAGACTGGAAATGAAAATGATGACAGAGGTAAAAAAAAAAAAAAAAAAAAAAAAAAAGAGCAATGGGAAACACTGGAACTGGGTAACTCAATGAAACAGAAAAGTTACCCATTTAAGAATTTTGTTAAAATGAACAAAAGGGATTTTGTAACACATTATCTCCAGCTTTTAATGCCTCATTATGTTGAAGCCCAGCATATATCTGGTGTCCAAGAGGGCTTAGATATGGATAGACAAGATCCATATGAAGGCACAGATAATTGGAATGAGAGGAGGAATCCCTTTTTTAAAAAAAAACCCAACAAATTCTCATGTGATTCAAAGTATTCCATAACTGTGTGTTGTTGCACAGTTACTGTTGCACAGAACTGTGTTCCTGCATTTCCCATAAATAACTAATTATTTGGCATGGAAATACTTTCCTGTTACCCCCATGGCCCATTTCTTGGAGAGAAAGAGTGCAGGAGAAGTAAGGAGTGAAGAAGCCTGCCTCCAAGTGATGCAGAACTTGTCAAGCTGACTTTTTGGAATCCATCCCAGTGAGAACCTATGGAAAATAGCCTTGAGGAATCCCAGCTCAACACAGACAAAAGCTCGGCTAGAAATGGCTACTGCTGTGAAAGATAATGGAAGTGTTTTTATATTTACACTAACACCAAAAGGAGGGCCAAGGGAAATCTCCATCCTTTTTTGGAGTGATGGGGAACATCGTGACCAAGGCTGAGGAAAAGGATGAGGTACTTAATGCTCCCTTTCCCTCAGTCTTTAACAGAAAGACTCTTTATTCAACAGCAACAAGCCCCCTGACCTGGTGGATAGAGATAGGGAGCAGAATAGATCCCCTGCAATCCAGGAGGAAACAGTTAGTGACCTGCTGAGCTGCTTAGACTCTCACAAGTCTATGAGGCTGGATTGAATCGCCATGAAGGTGCTGAAGAGGCTGGTCAAAAAGCAGAAGAGCCTGCCAAGCCACTCTCCATCATTTATCATCAGTCCTGGTTAACTGTGGAGGTTCCAAACAACTGGAGGTTAGCCAGCATGATGTTCATGCACCAGAAGGGTTGGAAGGAGGATCTGGGGAACTACAGGCTTGTCAGCCTGACCTAGGTGCCAGAGAAGGTTATGGAAGAGGTTATCTTGAGTGCCATCACACGGCACAGACAGGACAACCAGGATTTAGGAAAGGCAGATCCTGCTTGACTGTCCTGATCTCCTTTTATGACTAGGTGACCTGGTAATAAAACGGCTAGTGGACAAGGAAAAGGCTGTGGATGCACCTACCTGGACTTTAGTAAAGCTTTTGATACTATCTCCCACAGCATTTTCCTAGAGAAGCTGGCAGCCTCTGGCTTGGACAGTGCACTCTTTTCTGGACTAAAAATCGTCTGGGTGCCAGGCCCAGGGAGTGTTGGTGAATAGCGCCACATCTAGTTGGCAACTGGTCACCAGTGGTGTTCCCCAGGGCTTGGTATTGGGGCCAGTCCTGTTTAATCAATGATCTGGACAAGGAGATCAAGGGCACCCTCAGGCTGTTTGTGAGCAATACTTAGTTGGGAGGGAGTGTTGATCTGCTGGAGGGCAGGAAGGCTCTGCAGAGGGCTCTGGGCAGGCTGGATCCATGGAGTGAGGCCAGTGGTATGAGGTTCAACAAGGCCAAGTGCCAGACCCTCCTCTTGGGTCGCAGCAACCCCTGCAGTGCTACAGGCTGGGGGAAGAGTGGCTGAAAAATGGCCAAGTGGAAAAAGACTTGGGGATGCACACTGACAAATGGCTTAACTTGAGATGCCAGTGTGTCCAGGCAGCCAGATGGCATCCAGGCTTGTGTTAGAAATACAGCATGGCCAGCAGGACTAGGGAAGTGATTGTCCCTCTGTGATTGGCACAGCTGAGAAGCCCAAGTGCAGTGTCCAGTTCGGGCCTCTCAGTTCAGGTAGGACAGAGGAGTCCAGAGAAGGACAATGAAGCTGGTGAAAGGTCTAGAGAGTGACTCGTATAGGAATGGCTGAGGAAGCTGGGAGTGTCTGGCCTGGAGAAAAGGAGGCTTAGGGGTGATTTTTTTTCGCTCTCTACAGCTGCTTGAAAGGAGGTTGTAACCAGGTGGGGGTCGGCCTCTTCTCCCAGGCAACCAGTGACAGGGCAAGAGGACACAGCCTTAAGATGGGTCAAGGTAGGTTTAAACTTGGCATTAGGATGAATTTTTTCACTGAAAGGGTGAGTAACCATTGGAACAGGCTGCCCATAGAGGCAGTGCAGTCACCATCCCTGGAGGTGTTCAAAAAACAACTGGATGTGACACTCGGTGCCATGGTCTGTTTGACAAGGTGGTGATCAGCCAAAGGTTGCACACAAGGATATTGGAGGCTTTTTCCAGCATTAGTGTTTCCATGATTTTATGATCCCGTTGTCTGCAGTCTTTCGTGGATGGGAGGTTACCACAGGAAGTTCTAATGTGCACAAAGGACCCAGCATAGAAGGTTTAAATATCTCCTCCAAGGTCACATATCAAATCAAGGAGAAACTCCTGGGCCCTAGGTGTGTATTTTTGCCAGTGCTGCCTCCTGACATGGAAACACAGCTAAAAAAAACCTGAGGGTGGGGCCCCGTGGGGCTTTTTCTCCATACACGCAATCAGGCATGCCCTTTTTCCCTCTCGGCCCGCTTCAGGCAGCAGGTTTAACACCCTTGTGTCCGGTGTCTGCCCCGCCACACAGCCCCGGCTCGGGAGCCAGCGGGAAAGGCCCTCCTGCCCTCAAAACCAGCGCTGGAAAAGGCCCGGCAGAGGGAGCGCGGCAGAACCGAGCGATGCTCGGGAATCCCCGGGCAGAACGCGGATGATCCCTGATGGGTGTGGGGACAGCACGGTGACACACACAGGATACAGAGGAAGCAGAGCTGGGCATGGAGGAACCGGCATGGTCGGGGCTGAGGCGCTGCCGAGCCAGGAGCCAGGCCTGGCCCCCTGCAGCCCCCGGCACTCAGAGAACACCAAGATTCCTGATGCAGGCAGGGGAAAATGCGGTGCTTTCCCAGCCTCTGGCAGCTTAAGGCACACAAACTTCACAGTGGTGGTCTCATCTCACAGCAATCCGGACTAGATTATTTTTAAATAAAAGCAAAATTTTTATAGATATTTGCTGAGTCCAACAGTTAGGGAGTGTAAAAAACCCAAGCTATTGCATAATTTGGGGTAATTTGCAAGCTTTAGTGTTGCAAGAACATAAATAGAGAAGTGTTGTTATTTAAAGAGGAAGGAAAGTTGTATAAAGTGTTTTAGAGGATGGTTTAAATGTCTTTAAATAAAACAACCAATTTCCCTGTCTGAGGATTTTCACTTTAGAGTCACACCAGGCAGAAAGATTTTTGGAGGTATGTATTAGATTATCAGACAATGAGGTTTCTTTTAGCCCCCAAATTAATTCATGTTAGAGATTTGTAAGCTTTCTAAGATTTTAATTTTTTAATGAAAGGATTGTCAGTGTTTAGTCTTGTAAATGCTTGTATATGGAAGAGACACACAAGCATCTTTGCAAAGCCAGTTCCTAAACCCAGATTCCCTGACTAGTGATCTCACCTATGCAGAAAATGTCAATATGGTATTCCCACAAGATCCACCATGAAAACCACCAGAATGTCCCAGCCTTCCAATCTCAGCTCTTCCCCACCTCAATTCCAAACAAAAACCTCAATGATAAATGTATTATTTTCACTTAGTCTTCAGTGGAAATAACAATGTGTACTCAAACGCTGAAAAAACCTGACCACTTTCCTCCAGACCACAGGAAATGACAGTATAAAAGATTCATCAAGGCAAAGTTCATAAAACTTACATGAATTTAAGACCTGCTTCTAAAATCAGCTGCTAATGATTTAGAGGCCCCTAAACCAACATAATTACAAAAAATATTAATAGTGAAAGAAAATCAGAAATCTGCAAGAGACTGAGGACTCTTCTCAGTGGAAACCACTGCAAGCTAAAGCTTTGCCAAGGTGCCAGTGATAAGTGGTTTATGTACAAGCTTTATCAAGATGCATGTTCCAGTCTTGTAGAAGACAAGACCAACAGTTTGTACCTCAAGGAAATGACGTTGTACACTGATGATTATTTTTATGTCTTGTTGTTGCTACTGAAACATGAAAGCACTTATCTTTATGTAGTTTCCTCTATCTGTATCAACCAGTTGTAAACTCTGTTTGATTTTCCAGATCCTTTTATAGTCAAATGTTATTTTAAAAGGACTGTAGTGTATAGAGAGCAGAGCAGCTAAAGGGCAATTTTAAATTTGCAGGCTGAAGGACGCTGTATCATTGTCAGGCAGGGAGGAACTTACTGGCCAGTTTTTTATAAACTAAAAAAATTTGAGAGAAGGTAGCTGATTTTCTTCTTGTTATATGATTTCTCTTCACCTGGAATAGGAATCCTTTGCCAACAACAAAGCAAAGCTGTTTGCAGAAAACAGCTCTGCTTGGCCTTCCTGATCCTGTCTGCAGAGGAAGGAGGGAGGCAGCAGGATATGTTGCACACGTGTTTAAGTCTTTGCATTGTTGTCAAGGAAGTGATTTGAACTTCTGGAAAATCCATAGTTCCTCTTTAATATGTCAACAGGTCAGCAGTATTGTGCAGGCTGTATCTGGCTGTGCAAGCATGGTGATGTTTATATGGTTGGACAGTGATAACAACACCTGGATAAGTTCTGATTCCGTCGGGAAATATCATCTATCCATATGAGCGTAAGCACAGGTGTTGACTTAATTTATCCTTACTGGCATGCTTTTGTTACAGGACACCAATTTATTCAGTAAATTCAACCTGTAAGTGTGGAATGTCTTCATCTTTGCTCAAAACCCACTGTACAGTACTCTTCCTTCATAACACAGTTTGAGCTTGAGAACAAGTGCTCTTTTTAAATCCTGTCCTCAACAAGTGCTAGAAAAGTCTTTGCAAACTCAGAAGTCTGAAATGATGCAACATTTTTTCTCCTGTTCTCTGCCTGGGAAGGGCCACTTGGCTGCAACAGGGTTTTGAGGTGGGCCTCCAGGAAGTGTCCCTGAGTGCTGCACTCCCTCCCAGCACCACACATGGAGTGGGTGGCCCACAGCAAATGTCAAGGACCTGCTACAGGGCAGGTGCAGGTCAGGGACTGTGTGGGCCAGTAGCAAGAGAGGTCAGAATAACTTCCTATCCTTTTTTTTTGTCCTTTCAGTCCTCTCCTAGGACGTATGCTCTAAAAACCCATTAAATGACAGCACAAGAAAGTGCTGCCACTCTGTGAGCAACGCAGCTCAGGCCTTCTGCAATTAGAAGAAATAATTAGATTATTTTTAATTGCTACATCAGGAAGAACCAGGGTCAGCCCACTGGTCTGACCAACAAGAATTGAATCAATACTCAAGAAGGACCTGAAAAATTATTTTTTCTGGTCACGAAGTCTTCAGCAACAGCTGGAATTGGCAAGGGAAAAATATTTCCTCCCACCTTGAAGTTATTTGCCAAATGTTGACGGAGGGATCCTGTATAATATTCAGTCTCAAGGTTTTCTCCTGTGCCTTTCAGAATGAACACACCATATCCAAACTTTTGATCCCTTTGGACAAAACAGCAATAATCAACATTTGTGTTTTGAGAGATTTCAGTGATAAATGGGTTGGGGTTTGGGGGTCGAAGCTACCTTTTTACATTCCTCCTGCTCTGCTGGCTTGGAATGCACTGGAACACCTCTGCACCTATTGGGCATTTTTTTGTCTCTTTATGCTCAGAGGCCACTTCCTTCAGTTTATTTATTTTTATGCCAGCTTTTGTGGGTTTGTCCCTTGCACTCCACCCTGAATGATCTCACTAGAAATTCCAGGTATGTCTCAACATAAAGTTTGCAAATTCTCCCAAGTCTCCAAGAAACCTTCTCCCTGCCCTACTTCCCCAATTACTTTCCATTTGGTTATAAAATGTGGTTCTGTCAGTGTTCTTTCCAGGGTTGACCCCAACACTAGAAACATCCTGTGGCCAGTCTGATCTCAGCCTACAAGAGCAAATATCTGCTTCCTCTTGTGCTGCACAGAGAGAACCAACTAGAGCTGAGTCACACCTGGTGAAACTCTGGGTGGTGTTATTATAGGGGAAAAGTCATTTGGAGGAAAGTGAGACCAAAAACTCAAGGGAGAAGTAGAAATGCTGCGTACCAGCAGAGGTGCAGAGAGTAGAAAGTGCCAATTGGATTTACACAGCATCAGGGCTGTGCCTGGAAACCTCTCTGTGCCACCCAGCCACCAGCACCAGTGAGAGCTCAGAGATGCACTTGGGTGACCCATGGGGAAGTAGATGAAGGAAGAGACAGGGATGGAAGAAGAGAGGATTCAAAAGAAAATGGAATTGGGCTCTAAAATGGGATGGAAAGCAAGCCACAGTTTTCAGGGTGTCCATCCACAACACATTGAGCCCGCAGGTCTGGGTTCGGAAGCTCAGCAGCAGTGCAGCAGAAAGCTCTCCAGTTCCCTATCCTTGCCTGCTCACTCTCATATTTATTCAATTTTATTTTAATGGCATTTTAAAATCAGATCTAGTCCCAGACAAGAGGGTGACACACTGTATGGGGATGGGGACAAGTACCAGGAGCAGGGCCAAGAGCTCCTTGTTCAAGCTTCATAGCAGGAGGGTGCTCACAACTCCACCTGTGTGAACCTCACCAGGTGAGGTAGCATGGAAGGATGTAACAGTGATTCTTTCATTGACATTTTTGTGTATTTATTCTTTTCATCTTGTGAAGCTGGATCCTCCTGCTCCTACTGCACAAATATCTTAAGTTTTCTGTTTAATAAAGTTCAGTGGTGGTGGATTAAATTTACATCACTGGTGAGTTGAGAAGTGTTTGCCATTTCCTAATTAACAGGTTAAAGCATTTATTTTTGCATAGAGGATATTAATGTGCTTTGCAGTTCAACTTTCCTCTTTGAGTCACGCTAATTCTTGTATCTGAAGTTTGTTCTATATTTTGTGGCAGTAATGCATATAAAATGCTTATAAACACCAAATTGCCAGGATATTTGTATTTCTAATTTAATCAATGAAACACAAAGTAGACCATGCTGTGCTTGGGGTTTAAACCGAGCACTCGATACCCCTTGGCAGGAGAGCTCTGATTCGTGTCCCTCGGCTGCCACAACCACAGCTCAGCCGATAGCTGCCACCACAGCAGAGTGTGACAAAATGTCAGCTACAGCTACCCACCGGCAGCACATAACCCCTGGGACGTCCCTTTCACCTGTGCAGGCTCAGACACAGTTTGGAGCCTCAGCATTCCCAGGGGAAAGCAGGGAGCTGGCGCAGGGAGCCGGCTCTCCGCGGGGACGCGGCCGCAGCCGCCCTGCTTCCAGCTGCGCTTTCCTCTCACCGCACGGGACATCCCGGGCTCCGAGAGACGGCACTCGCTGGTCCCAGCCCTGCCACTCCCGAAGATGTGGCTCTCGCAAGGACATCACTAGATGGCGATAGAAGTTTTAAAACCGAGTCGGAGTATCCTGAGGGTTTACCAAGGCTGCGGTTCAGGCTTTAGCCGAACCCTAAAGGGGCAGGACCTGCAGCCTGGGCTACTGAGGGATCTCTTTGGGTTTGGCCATCACCCCTTTCCTTCACAGGGAGCCAATGCGCCACGTTATGCTATGCATTTGTTCCAAGGCAAGAATCCAGCACACTGGGCTGGAGATACAGAGGTAGCTGGAGGGCCTCTCATGTGCCAGCGAGGCAATGCAAGGTAATCAGGTCCCATTAGAGCTGCTGCTGCCCCTGAGCTTGGCTGAGTAACCTGAGCTTGGTCAACGGACCAGAATAATAATGCTGAGGTGCCCAGAGTGCCATTTGCCACGTCATTCGGGAATATTAGTCCTTGAGCTCACTCCTACACTGCAGTACACTGCCTTCTCACCAATCAGCCATCACTGCACCAAGGGCCTGTGGCATCTCCATCCTGAGCTCAGGCTTAGGCTTAATTTAATTCCATGCAAAAAAGGGTGAGGAGAAAAAAAAAAAAAAGAAAGAAAGAAAGAAAGAAAGAGTGAGTCAAAAGAGGAGAAATTAAGAAAAATTAAATTTAACTTTATATAAAATAAAAGCCATCTTCAGGGAAGTCTCTTGCCGTTCTGGGTTAAACTATTCTCTGAGGAAGCTTTGGGAACCATATCTCCTTATTTTATGCTGTAGACATGATTAATCTGTTTTTCTGTATAAATGAACCCTGTGATTCATTGCTATCATACAACCTGCAGAGAGTTTCAGTTCCAACTGAATTTTTTTTTAAATGCGTTGAGCAAATTGTTGGGATTTTCTGGCCCATGAGGTAAATTTGTAAAGTCACAAAAGGGTTAATTTTTGAAATAGCTTTGGAATACTACTGAAGTTGTTATATTACTGCTCCTTGCTGTGCTCTGCTATGGGAGCAGAAGTGGCTTCTGTAAGTGATGACAGGTCACCCTCACAGCAGGGACTGCAGGACCTGTTGAGGCACTGGAACTCAACCCCTACTCCTCCAGCACATAATCTTCAACATGATATTCATGGACCTGCAGGGATATATTTTTACAGCCATCATACGTGCCCTTGCTCAGATTTCCCTTGGAAACTTAGGAAATAACCAACCCCCTTAAGAACAGATTGTCTCCTCCTGGGAGTCAAGGTGGAATGTAGGGACAGGCAGGGTCTACTGGCCTCCACAGCCTGGAAATGAGTCCTTTCAGTGCAGAGTGAAACCAATGACAAAAGCAATTGCCCAGGGCTTCATGTTCTTGTACTGCCTTCTAAGTGCCCTGTCTGTTTTATATACCCTGAATCCCCACATCACACAGGAGGGTCTGGATGAAATTGGACACAGTGAGCTAGATAGAAAGAAGAGACCGTGGTCTAGATGACAGTCTTTTGGTTTCTAATTGCCAAGTCTCAGCCAGAGAGTGTATCTGCATAGACTTCCAAGTTTTTATCTTCTCAATGGCTTTATGAGCAGGAAAGTGCATATGGATACAAAGGTATTGGGAGCAGAAGTGACCCACCAGTGTCCTGAGAACCTGCTACAGAGGATGGAGTTGCAACAGCTGCTGAACCACCCTTTCAGCCATGGCTGGGTCATTTTCAGGAGAAAGAGTCTTTTGGCGGCCCTGAGAACAGAGAAGATAATTGCCCCTGCAAAAGTGGCTCAACCACTGCAAGTCCCAGTAGGCAGGGCACCGCCCTGCAGGGCCCTGGGGAAATGCATTGGTGAGCATCTGCTGTGCTGGGGCAGGCAGCTTGGCATGTGCCCCTATTACCAGGCTGGTATCAGCATGGCTTTTTTTTTTATCAGGATGGTGCTCACAGATGACAGCCCAAATAGTTGTTCTGTTTTTCCCCAGAAGTGGAAACCCAAACCACATACACGCCCACCCTCAGTCACTGTTCATAAGCCAGGTGTTTTTTTAGAAAACATGTTGTAGGACTGTTTGAGAGAATTTTATGGGGTTTTCTGGTACTGTTTCTCACCTCTTGTGGTAATCCAGGTGTGTTAATACCCACCAAACATCTAATTGTGACATGGTTAAGTGGTGGAAATCCTGGAACATCACAGAAACCATTAAAAGCACATTTCTGTGTTTCTAAGGTGGTTTATGAAAAGCAAATGCAACCATGTTGTGTCCTTCCCTACCTGTTCCTCAAACTAGTAATGGGAGCTGAAATGCAGGAACAATCTGAGAGGGGAGTGAGAAGAGGCACAGCCCAGTGGTGAGAGGGCTGGGTGCAGCAAAGGAGCCCTTGGTGGGGAGCACTGAGGAGACAGAGGGCAAAACCCTCAGGGTGCATCTTGTGTGGGTGCAAGGGCAGAATGTTACCTAGAAAGGCAGGGGCTGGTGCACCAAAAATTCACCCACTGCCTGGGATGGGTTCCTGCTAGTGCCAAGGATGCTGCTGGGCATTCTAGAGGTTCTAGAGGGAAGGCTGGAATTGCACCACCTGCTTTTCATACCAGTGGAAACCACTCACAAACCCCTGCTTACCCTGGCAGGACTCAGACTGCCCTAGCAAGCAGTGTTCTGCCAAAACCAGACACTTGGAATCAAATGTCCCCTGCTTGGTGCCAAGGCAGGATCCTCAGAACTCCCCCCTGAAGGACACGTGTACCTGGGAAAAAAGGAAAAGGAAACTCAAGCTCCAAAGCTGTGTTTTTACCATTCACAGTCAATGTCAGTCACTCAGATAATCCCTGCATTTAGGTGGGCACTTCCAGCCAGACTGGAGGCAAATGACCTGTCTCTCACTGGCAGAAATAACTACAGTGACACCAGCCTCCTGCCTTCAGGCTCCACCGAAAGCTCAGGCCAATCCTGGAAGTTTTAGGGGCTTTTTTTCCATTGGTAGTTCAAAGGAGTGAACGTAATTCTCTTTCTCCCGTCACTACCACTTTCGTGTGTGCTGGAGCTTCTGGTTTCCAGTTACCACTGAAAGCAGAAGTGAAAAACAGAAAGAAAAGCTTTTCTCAGGCATATTTTAGGTTCAAGCAAAGTCAGGAGGTTTTAGAAACAAAACAGGGGCACTATGAGATAATTTGGTTTGTGCTTAACTAAAGGCAAATCAAATTTTGACACTTGTGTATCCTGTGAATTAGCCACAAATTCTCCTTCCTCTTGAATACATGCTCTGTATCAGCATCCACAGCTCAGCCCCAGTTCTGCCTAGTAGAAGGTGTTTATGAATACTAATATTCTGTTCTTCAGTCAGAATTTCAGTCTGAAGGTCTCAAAATAATTGTAAAATTTAAATTTTGCCAAAGTAAGACCTGAGTAATAACAGAGTCATCCTTTTGTACATATTTTTGTTAGCTACCCAGAGATGCAGTGGCAGAGATGAAAACAATGCTGAAGTGCCTTAGCTAGAGGCACTGCTGTTCTTCAACAGTTCACCCAGCTGTCCTCCCAGTTGTCCTCCTACTACAGGCCAAAGATGCATGGGGGGAACCAAGCCTTGAGACAGCCTCTGGTAACTTCAGTCATTCAATTATCATGGGAAGTGTTGGAATAGATCTGACAGAAAGGCTCTGATTTTTGCTGTTGCTCTAAATCAGCCCTGTGTGCAATGCTGCCATGTAGTGAAGATGGCCTGGATCCAGAAACCAAAGATGAACAAAGAGGTTTGAGGAAAAAAAAAACGAAAACAAAATAACAACTGGTCAGGATGGAGACATGATACCAGACCTATTTATCTGTTTGTACACTTCTTATGAGGGAGGATGTCAAGTTTCTGTGCAGAGCAAACATGTTCTGCAAGAGGAATGACACCACGAGAAGATTTGACAGTGTAAAGATCATCTGAGAGCAGTGAAAGCCTGCGGGTTTTCTTTGTTAGATCAAATGACTGTTCATACTGGAGTAGGTCAGCACAACTACAGCAGACTCACAGCAAAGAAGTTTAGGTGATGTCCAGTGGATTTTTTTGGCCACAGAAAGGAGTGTGAAGCCCTGACTGCAAAGTGAAAACAAAGAGATATTTCAATACTTAGATCTGGAAAGGGAATTATTCTTGCAGCCTCTGACATATCATCACAAGAACTTTCTATTCAGCTCCAAGTTCCAATTGCAGAAAAACTTAATTTGCTGTGCCTACCCTTATTAGACAGAAAGAGAATAGTAAGATAGAGGAGTAGGATATGCAAGTCCAGAGGGTAAGACTAGAGAGCAAGACTGCATAAAGGAAAAAGGAAGTAGTCATGCTGATAAGGACAGCTATTAGGGAAATGTTAGAGTAAATGAGAGAATTGTGCCTGTTTCCATCAAGAAATATGGTGATGAAAGAAAAAAGGAAAGGAAGAAAGAGAGAGAAAGAGAGAGAGAAAAAAGGAAAAAGGAAAAAGGAAAAAGGAAGAAAGGAAGAAAGAAAGAAAGAAAGAAAGAAAGAAAGAAAGAAAGAAAGAAAGAAAGAAAGAAAGGAAGGTGAGAAAGAAAGAAAGAAAGAAAGAAAGAAAGAAAGGAAGGTGCAGTCAGCTGAGGTAATAAAACAGAGGAGTATTTTGATCTTCAGTGAAAAGTGTGAAATCAGCTAGTACAGAGATAACAGCAGCACAACTTTAAGTTGTAGGGTCAATATTGAGCAGGGAATGGAATAGTACAGTGGAAGGGATGGAAAGATTTCCTCACTTTGTGAATGGGAAAGAAAGTTATTTTGATGTGTCTAAAAATCAGTTTGTTGCACTGGTCATAAAAAAGTTCAAGCATGGCAGTGTTAGGAATCTGTTATAAATTTCTTAAGGTTAAATTTGCTTTGTGATAGTACTTTCCCAAGAAGGGGTAACAATGACAATTTTGGAGACCAGCAGGTTTTTATTTTCTCTTGTGTACTGGGTATGCCAAGGTGCAGGGCCAGAGTGTGACATCCATCCCTGCTGTAGACAGACATGTCCCTGCCACATTTCACCCCTTCTTCTAGGGGGAAGCTGTTGTACGCCCAAGAGGTGTCTCTCTGGTTTCATGACAGATCACGTAAGAGAGAAAAAACACAGAGCCCTTGGTAGCCAGAGCAGCAGAAAATGAGCTGTGGGTTGGCAGGGCAATTCCCTATCCAGGTGTTAGTGATAACAAGCTTACAGGCTATACACTAGCCAGACCTCCAGCAGGCAGAACACGCAGAAGCTGTTCAGAGAAGCACCTCTTGAGAGAAATAAGACGGTGTGGAAAGATTCCAACCCTAATGGGATGAGTTGGTAGTTGAGTGAGAGTTTCAGGTGTAAGCGGGAACCTACAGGGGCAAGGAAAAGTCACTGAGCAGACAAGTTTGTGCCTTGGGCACCTCAAAGTGCAAAGGGAAAGTGAGAGTGGTCATGAGGCATGTAAGGTCAAAGGATATTAAAACAAACTGCCAAGTATGGGTTAAATGAAGTGGAGAAAGAACTCCCTGGTGGGAACTCTTCCTCTTTGAGCAAGGGCTGCTGTATGATGCAGCAGAGCTGGGGGTGTTGCACAAAACCAGCACTACTGCAAAGACATTTTCTCTGACAGTATTTTTACTACATCCTCTTAGTCTCTCTGTAGTTCTAGATTTACTCCGGTTTCTAGGGAAGTCTGGGCATAAAGAAAAATAGACTGCCTTTAGACATGATCTAGGGCTGGTATCAGCTGATCAGGTGCCGGACATCAGTGCTTATGTCCTTTTTAGGATCTGGCTGCAGACACCTTCCTCCTTTGAGCTCTCAGGAAATCCCCAGGCTATAAGGGTTGAAAATAAAACTAGCTTAGATTTACCAGAGTACAGAAAGGCACTTGAAAATATAACAGGAAAAAGACCCTTTTCTCTGCATTCAGCTAAGTCTGAAAGCAAACTTTCCACACTGGCACCTCATTTCTGCATTCATCTCATCCATAAGAAAACATCAGCCTGAAAGAGACTTTTCCAAGAAAATTTTCAAGAAGGTGCAAAATGGAAGCAGCCCCTTGCTGAGGGGTCACCTCCCTTTCCTCCTTTATGTGGGCTCACATTGTCCAAGAAACATTGGTGGTCAGGGTGGGCAAGTCACGGAGAAGGTGAGCAGGGGAGTACTCACACTTTGGAGCCCCGGAGTGCTCACTCCAGCTGCTGCAAGTACACCAAAATCTTTGAGACATCAAGCAGCAGCCCGGGAGAGAAGGCAAAACCTGGGTCTCATTGCTCCATACAGGAGAAGGATGAGAGCAGATGGGATCTTGGACTCCAAAAACATGGAGACATGAGACAGATGAAGCCACAGACAGGGATGTGGCTCCCAGAGTGGCCAGCACCATGCTGGTAGCATGGAGTGGACCTGAAACAAGCAACTCCTGAGTCCTTCTGACATAGCACTTCCCACTGCCCATCAGCAGAGGCAGGAGTGGACCCTTTGCTGCTCCTGCCCCAGCCCAGGGGTGCTCACAGTGCTCACATTACCCAGCCCTGCTTAGTGCAGGTCCTCCTGCACTCCTGTGTCTAAGCAGAAATCCACGTAGCTCATGTCCATGAGGCCAGTTTTTACAGCTGGGATCCCTCAGCCATGGCATTTGCATCTCCTTGTATTTCTGAAGTATTTCATCCACAGCTCTCCATCCCTTCTGCTCTGGGGGCAGGGTAGGGCAGAGGAGCTGAAGAAGTTTCTGTGAGGAGTCCCTTAACTTGTCTTATGCAACAGGTTAGACAAAATGGTAATTACTCCTTCCATCTTTTAGGGTTCTGAACCATTTCTTGTCTCTATCTCACACATCTACTCCATTCATTTTGTCCCACACTAGATCCTTCTCTTCTGTCTAAGCTGCAGCAAGGCCTAATCCCCAGGACATCTCCACCAACCCTCAGGGACTCCCCAAAACCTCACTGTGGAAAGCACCTCAGAGGTTGGGGAACCACACTGGGGGAAGGCACAAGACAGGACATGTGCCATTGCTGAAATACCCAGCCCAAACTGAGGACAGCTACATTCCCCTTGCAGTCCTGAGGGCCAGAGATTTCCTCTCAGTGAGGGAGACCTTTTACCAACGAGGACAAATGCAGAAAGATCTCCTGTTCCTGGCAGCAAGCCGGTGCAGTCAGTGGTGTGACACAGGGAGTCAGTGATGCACCAGGAGTGAGCCTGTGGGAGCTGTGGAGGTTGTGAATAATCCTGCATGCATCACCCGGGGATGGAAAGGTGTGTGAAGGTCATCACTAGCAGCAGCATATCTCCTTAGGTGTATGTGGCTGCCTGTTGACCCAGCAGACCTGAAACAGGTGGGCTCTGTATGGGGTTCTGAGGTGCATGCCCAGGACTGTGCTGCTGGCTGCTGGGGAGGAGATAATTGTGAGGATACTGCTGTGAAGGAGGGACTCAGGGCTCAAGTGGCTGAGTGACAGGGGGCAGCTCAGCTGCCATGGCTGGGCTGGGGCAGGAGCAGGCTCACTGAAATCAGGCGTCTTGCTTGTTTTACTGCCTAGATAGCTCCATACAGACTGGTGGGAGGTGGGCAAGGCAAGGGACATGAAAGACCCTAGCAAAACTATTTGTCTTAGGGTACCTGAGGGCAGGGTAGCACGAATGGCACTGGTCCTTTTATTAGAGAAGATAAGGACTTTAAGGTGAGAAATACCAGCCTGCTCAGCATGGCACAGAGAGAGGTCTGCTAGCTAGTGTCCTGAAAAGTAGGCAGTGCTAATTAAAGGCCTGAAAAAGTCTTATTTCAAATAAAAAAGAAACTCATGTGGATATTATGAGCAAATGCATCAAGCAAATAAACAGACTCAGACTACATCCTGTGTCTCTGGTCAGCTTCTGCATTCCCATTTCCTTTTGGTGCATGCATCATCCAACGGTTTGACTCACATGTTGGCAGTGGAACAGCTTTGGATGTACAGTCTCGTGTCCTGAGAGGAAATGAGGTGGAGACACTGATATTGCTTGGAAAGTGGAAATAATCTTTACTAATTCGACTCTGTATTGCAGCCATATGCTGGTGCTCCCACAGCAGACATGCTGGGAGCCCCAGTCAGCACCAGCTGGTGGGTAGCACAGGACCTGATCCTAAAACCATTGGCTTCCTAAAGTATATGACATCCAAACCAGCCCAGCACTGTCAGGGCAGCTGTCCTAGGGCAAGCACAGGGCACAGATCACTTCTGCTGTTCAGCACATTTTGGTACACAGTGCATCTATGCCAAGTATTGTACCTCTACCAATGGCTTGTATCCTTCCAGGCTTTCTGCCTGCCTCCTCCCCCAGGAAAACCCTGCTGGCAGGAGAGAGGGGGGTGGCTTTCATACCACAGAGCTATAATGTGGGCTTTACTACTCCTAAAGGCACCGAGGTCCTGGCTGTCCTTCTCCCTGTGACTTTAAGGGAGAGGGGACAGAAGGTGACAGAGTGAGGCAGAGGAAAGCATAGGGGGACAATGCCAAGCATGTTAAAATTTTCCTGAATGGGGGAAACAAGTCTCCTTCTGTAGCTTCATCCAGGCACAAGGAAAAACCTGGGACAATTGCAGGGACAGAGAATAAAAAGCACTGTGTCTTGAGAAGGTGAAATTTATAAAATCTATTCCTGAGATCTTGCAAGATCAGGTAGGAAGCTGAGGTAATCAAGCACAGAAGAGGAAGGATCTCAATGTTTTGGGACATCAGACAGAGGCAATGTTGCAGGCAAATGCTAAAAGGAGGCAAGGTTTGCCTTTTTGTGCCTGCTTTTTTTGTGTGTCAGCCTCTACTCTGTCTCCAAAACATGGGTCAGAGGGCAACAGTGTACGAGGTGGCCCAGCTTTTTTCTGCTTCCCCTCAGGGTTCAGGTCCATAAGGATTAGGAAGTAACTCTAGTCCAAGCCCTGCTCCACATGGGGCAGACTGCAACGTCAGACTCAGTTATTAGGGCTCTTCCATTCAAGCTTTGAAAATATATCCCCATGTCTATAAAAATAAAGATTTCCAAACTTAAAGCTACCTTATAAATTAGGCTTGAATTTGTGTGCAATCTTATACACCCAGTTGTTTGTATTTTCAAAACTCTGGTCTGAAACTGTTATGTCACTGTCAGTGCATGACTTCAGCTGAATAATCCCTCAAGGGACTTGAGAGAGGAGCAACCGTCCAGGAATGTTCAAGAGACGAGTCATCCTCAGCAGGCCCATATTTATTAGCTGGACATCCCTGGTGTCTAACCTCTGCCTCATTTCTTAATCTTTCAAGGGCAGAGGTCTTCATGCTGGGACAACATTTACAAATACAACATCAAGAGTATCATTTCAGAGAAGATGATCTATCTTCATGGCTTCTGGTTCTAATTACTCCTATAAGAAGCTTGACTCTGACATGATGACTTTTCTTATAGCAGCCCTATCCAGTTCAGTAAAACACTTCCTAAATATGAATAAGAGCCTTACTGATCAAAAAGGCACAATGAAGTCCTGTGACCAGGCCTATTACAAAATCTAGAATAGTATCTACTGACATGCAAAGGCTGGGCATGCAAAACATTAGAGTCTAAGGGAAGTCAAAATTCCAGCACACAACAGCTGGAATTAGCTGGAGTTTACAGGGAGCTAAAGTTTGGAAGGAGCACTGTATTTCCTTGCATAAATACAGAATTTTGATCCTTTCCCCAGGCAGCTGGAAAGGGGGATTGCTGCCCATCTCCAGCAGCCTTCTTAACATGCTGATTTGGTTTCCCATGTGTCCTAACAATTAGTCTGAAGGAAAAAAAAATAAAAGTGGCTCTTGCCCAAGACCTGCCTATGGAGGGGTTTGCTGGGTGGTCCCTCCTGTCCTCTGGTATGCCAGAACAAGGGGTGTGCAGGGACAGGCACATGCATCAATTCTGACTTCAGGGGTCTGAATGTGCAATGCTGCCCCAGCAACCACCTGATAAAACAGCTTTGGAAGTCATTCCTCCTTCACCATGGAAGAGGGAATGCTTCTAGCCCCATTTACAAATTTCATGGGTGCAGAAAGAAACACCACACCTCTTTTTGAGATATGTGTGCTCAGAGACACACCTCGAGGCCTCCTCCTTCCAGGTAATTTCTGACTTCTTATCAAATCTGCACTTACCCACACATACTACAGAGAAGGCCATGAGAAGATATCACAGTTAATACTAAAGTCTTGCTGCAAGGCTGGAATGTACAACCTAACTGGGGTACTGCCTGCATAAAACAGTGCAGAAAGGGAGACAGATCTTCCCGAACATTTTTGACGTTATTTGGCTTGTTTCCTTTCCTGGAAATGTTGCTCTTTTGGCAAAATGAGTTGCTGATATATTGTAGCCAAAGATGTTTTCATATTTCTAAGGAAGAACCAACTTAACCTCAAAGGGTACTGGTTGCTTGCTTTAAAATATCCTTTCTTATGCAGAAAATGGTCTGATTTTCCCTGAAGACAACCCATTGCATATTTGGAAATGCCATGGTGTTTGGCCAACTCTGCATGAGACAGTGATATCTGGTCTTCTGTTCTTTCAAAACCACCTACACTCAAACCCACAAGGATGCAGCATAAGTATCCCTCCTCAGAGGGTCTGCAGGGTGGGCAGGGAGCCCGCTAGACCAGTCATGCTATGGGGTCTTTAGACCACTTTTCAAACACATCCATTTGTGGAAGCCTCTGCTGGCATCTTCCCATCTCTGTATTCCAGAAAGTACAGCCATGGTCCTCACAGTACTCAGCCCCAGTGTCCCAGTACTCCCAGGAGTCCAGATTGTCCTTGGGCCACCAGCATCTGGGGGATGGCAGCAAAGTGTCACTGGGCTCCTGTCATCCTTGGAGCATGGCCTGCTTCTGGCTCTGCCCAGGACAACAGGTGGAACCAGCCTCCTCCAGGCACTGTGGCAGGAACTCAGTGGGAGAAGGAGCCAGGGGTCCCTAAACACCTCCACCTGTGCCACTTCTGGCAGATGCCACCTGAGGGGCTGGTGGCCCAGTGCAGAGGCAGATCCACGTGCCAGCCTCCCATAAATTGCTCTGCATCTGTGCCAGAGGGCCACCAGGCTGGCTGGCACTGCAGGACATGCAGTGCAGACAATGATTTGTGGGGACCAGACAGAGCTGGAGAGGGAGAGCAAGCACTGTGAGATGAGAGGGAAGCTGCATGGGTAATGGGGACACCAGGTCAGGCTTGGAAACTCTCATTATGCACAAAACTAAGGAGAAACAGTTCATTTTTTGGAGGGGATCTTTCTCCCACTGGTGATTAAAGGCTCCTGAAGGATCATCTGCAGGGATGGTGGGACACAGACAGAGGCTCTGCTCAGGGTCAGCACTGCCGTGAGCTTACCTGTACCAGGACCACATGCAGCAGCTCCTGTTCACTTGCAATTTGAACAGGCAAGAGAGGAGTTGACAAAGGGAAAAGACCCACACTGGAAATTCACACAGGTTTTGTAGACTTCCTCTTTGGGCAAACTGTGTTTGCTTTTCTCCTTTTTTTTTTTTTTTTCTTTTTTTTTTATGGGGGAGGTATTCTTGTTTCAACTGGAATAGAATTAGTTTTCTTCTTAGTAGCTGGTACTACTAGTGCCATGTTTTGGATTTAAAATGAAACTCATATTGATAACACACTGATGTTTTGGTTGTTGCTAAGTAGTGCTTACACAAAGTCAAGGACTTTCCAATGTCTCATGCTCTGCCAGTGAGGAGGAGCACAAAAAGCTGGGAGGGAGCACAGCCAGGAGAGGTGACCCAAACTAGGCCAAAGGATGTTCCACACCACAGAAAATCATGCTTAGTATATAAACTGAGGGGAGCTGGTCAGGTATCAATTGCTGCTCAGGGGTGGGCTGGGCATTGGCCAGAGTGTGGTGAACAATTGAATTGTACATCGCTCATTTTTTTCTTCATTTTACATATATATTTTTTTAATTACAATTGTTATTATCACACTTTACTTTGTTTCAGTGGTTAAACTGTTCTTGTCTCAACCTGCAAGTATTGTTTTCTTTTCCTTTTTATTTTTTTTTTTCTGAGTCCCTTGTGTTCTTTCTTTCCCTCCAGGGATGGGGAGCGGTTGAGCAAGCAGCTGCACAATACTTGGGTGACAGCTGTGGTTAAACAATTAGGGAAGGGGGAGAAAAGTTGACTTTGGCTTACTGTGAGAGTTAGGGAAGAAGGCAACCCTTTGCACTGCCAGCAGCCTTGATTAGCCCCTGGGTTGAGTTCTGACTCTGTGGCACTTCACCTCTGGAGGTTTGATGGACACCTTCCTGCCACCCTGTCCTGGGCTGCACATACACCTCATGGAGTCCCTCCCTGCCTTCTCTCATTTCCATCTCTCACCCTTTTTTGGCTGCGTGGCTCTTCAGCGTGTGACTTGTCATGAGCACCAGGAAGGATTTAAACTCTGCAAACATCACTAATTATTGACTTTTTCATATTGACAAAGCTATGCTTAATGCCACAGACTGCAAGTGGGGCATGGTCTCTGTGCATGGACACCACGGTAGCATCCCTCCTCTGACAATGGCTCCCACAGGAACAGGGTTCACACTCAGGCCAGATTTGTGGGCAAGCATGAGGCTGCCATTGCATGTAGCTTTGATAAGAATTAGAAAATGTGAGCCATTTTCTCTTGCACACCTCACTCTGGGAGCATCCTCCCTCTCATAGCCTGCCTCTGGACCAACCCACCTGCCCCTGGACACGCTCTGGCTGCCCCTGTGGCCATGCTACCTCCCTGCTCAGGTGCCACGTGCTGCTGCCTTGCCAGGAGTGTGGGTGCAGGTGAGCAAAGCTGTCAGAGCAGCTCCCCTCCTTCCTGGTGAGTCACCACGCCCCAGCATCTGTCAGCATGGCTGTTTCTGGTGACCAGCCTGAAGCAGCACCCATGAGACTGTAAGAAGCCACTCCCAAAGTCTGGCTGGATTTTTTTTGGGCGTTGCTGAGTTGGGTTAGCACGCAATTTATAAAGACTTGTTTTCACCTTGCCTGATTTGTTAGCTTTGGATGTAGAACAGATGCAGAAATGGACCTTGCTGGGTCTTTCTTGAAAGAAAAGAAAAGGCAGCTTGGGCTCCAAGCAGTGATTTGGTGCTCTTGTGTTGGGAATTTGCAAAGTCCCTGGGCAAGGGATGCAAAGCAAAGCCTAGGATGCAAAGAAAGCCTTAATGGTGTCTGATGCTGCCTTGGAAGCAGCTAATATAGCCCCAAGGGAGGCTGTTCCCAGCCATGCAAATGTTCCCAGTTTCGACCATGCACAGCACCAGGCATCTCCCTACATCCCAGTCCTTCCCAGACAACCAACCTGGCCTTCCCAGTTGTGGCAGGGTCACACCTCCCGTGACTCTTCCTCAGCTGCTTCTTTGCTTCTGCCAATTAGCCAGAGCAATGCACTGTTTTCCCCAACAAAGGGCCTAATGCTTGGCCAGGGGCCTCCCTCCCCATTCCCATCGGCTCTGCACATAGGGAGGGCTGGAAAACTGCTCTGTACTTCTGCTGCAGCTTCTCTCAAACTTCCAAACATCAGGAAGCCTTGCTGAGGAGCATCATGGTGATCTCAGTCCCAGGGTCACAGGCTGACATAAGAAACCTGCTAAGCCCAGGAGAATAAAAGGCACATTTGGGTCCCTAATTTCATCAGTGTTGTTTTACCCTCAGCAGGCAATCAAACCCTGCACAGCCACTTGTTCACTCCCTTCTGGTGGGATGAGGGAGAGGACTGAAATGGTATCAATGAGAAAACTCATGTATTGAGATGAACACCATCTAAAGGGTAAAACAAATTCTGTGCACACAAGAAAACCAAAACAAGGAATTAATTTACCACTTTCCATGGGCTGAAAGGTGTTCAGCCATCTCCAAGACAACAGAGCTCCATTATGTATGTGACAGTGACTTGGGAAGACCAACACCATCACTCAGAATGTTCTCCCTTCTTCCCCCAGCTTTATACACTGAGCATGACATTGTATGGCCTGGAATATCCCTTGGGTCAGGAGGGCTCAGCTGTGCCCCCTCCCAGCTCCTGGTGCACCCCCAGCCTCCTCACTGGCAAGACTCTAAGAGAAGCAGAAAAGGCCTTGACACTGCAAGCCCTGCTCAGCAATAACAGAAACATCCCTTGTTATCAACACTGTTCTCAGCACAAACCTGAAACACAGCCCTGGACTGGTCACTGTGAAGAAAATTATCTCTACCCCAGCCAAAACCAGCACAACCAATTATTGTGAGCAGTGGGTTTCCCCATGCACTTGTGTTGTCCTTTGCAGTTTAGCATGAGTCTCAGTATTCCCTCAAGAGCAAATGAAACTAAACATCAGAAATCAACACAAACAGAGGCAAACCATTTGCAAAATTCAATGGCTCAGCGCTGACCAGCCAAACCCTGGGGCTTGTGCTACAAGCACAGGGTTTTCCCACTATCTGTTTTCATTCCCTCCCCCTCACCTCCAGCCTCTGTTGCTCTGAGTACACAGCTGCTCAAGCAACCAGATTAGAGGAGTAATCTTCCCCCTCCCAGGATATTTCTAACCCAGTTCATTTCCCTGACCTCATTCCCCAGGTGCTGGTATAAACAAGTGAACCTACACAATGCAGGGATCACTACTGAGGGATATGCTTGAGGGATGTGGGATGTTTGGGATCTGATGTATTGCTCCAGAGAGAAATTCCTGCTGTGCGGCAGCCTAAGGCTCACCTGAGAAATAGTCCTCAGCTATTAGAAAGCTGACAGAGCTGGAAGCAATGCTTGGTGTTCAGCATATGAACAGCTGCTTGTTGATTGTGTACCAGTCCTCTGAAGTGATATTTATCCTGAAGCCCTCATACTGTTTCGACATGTGGATGTGCCTATAAAGAGCTAATGGTTCACTCAGCCAAACGTTTTTACCTATGTCTGTCAATACATACACTGTAATTATTTTGGATAACCTGGTCACTTACTACTTTCTTAGTAAGAAGATATATATAACAGCTATAACTAAGCCCAAATATGAAATAGTGAGCCTATATTAGTGTCTCCATATGCAGATTTCCATGCTAAAACATTTAACTGGGTGGGGGAAAGAAGAATGGCATTACAGAAAAAAAACAAAACAGAAAAGTCAGTGTAATATTTTTAAAGCAAAGGTAAAGACCCCTAGCAACCTGCAATTTTGACATGGATCTCATTGTTGAAGTATACAGACACTCAATAAGTATTTGCATAACCCCTAGCCCTTGTCTGGTGAGAATAAACACTTTAATTTTATAGAAGGGAAATTGGGGGAGAGATTACAAACCCACCTCTAGTTACCTGAAAAGCTGCTTCCTACTAATTCTATGAATCTCCTTAAGGATCAAAAGCTATCAGCAAAGATCATAAAATTGAACACAGGTCTCTGAAACTAAAGGTGACCATCCAAACCATCAGGTCATGTTTTAAGTCAGCCACGCTGAAAGTAATCCCTGAATATCCTGATCACTACAGTCAGGATAAATACTAAGAGGGTTCCCTCACACAGCTCTCCTCGAAGGAACTAGCTATCTAGAGATTCTGCACAAAGCACTAGAGCAAGTGGGTTATTCCCAACTGCATTTTTTGCAGCAATTAACATCAGGACTGAAGTGCTCCATGTACACAACTGCTGTGCAACATCCAGGCAGTCCATAAGGAATGTTGGGGTGTGAGATGATTTTGCCAGAAATACTTACCATCTATTACCAGAGTCCAAAATCCACCAACAATCACCTTCATCCTACTTCCCAATAAGTGGAATGCCTGTAAGTGTACCTGGGCTGTGGTAGGGGGTGTTGGCCCAAATGCAGTTGCAGCCCCATGCTGCTTTTGAAGATGAAGGAAGAATGACCACATCTCAAGGCACTGAGCTGGATTTATTCATTTGACCATATCAGTATCAAACTAGAAATCATCTGTTTAAGATCATGTGTTAGAGAGGAGCAGCATTAAATAACAGACATGAAAAAGAGACTGTGCTTCAGAAAAGATTCAGTGTACAACATACACAGTATGCCATTTAACACAAATGCTTATAAAGAGTCATCCTAAGCATCAGAAAGAGTTTTATAAAAGTTTACGTTCTCATCCCATGGGATGTACAGAACTATGCAGTTTACATAGTTTTACTATCATCCAAAACATCATGTTTCAAATGTATGAGGCACAGCAAGAACAATATAATTCCATTTCCATAGGAACATAAACAGTGCTTGTCACTAATGACACACTTTCCAAACTGTAGCACTCACAGCAATTATACATGTGTACAATTTTAAAGTATTAAAAAGCAAGAGTTTGGAGCCTGCCCACTATTACCAATAGGGAATAACATTTGATCTACCCTTGAAAACTATCATAGAGACCCTTGCAGTAGTTGTAACACTGGAAGGAGTTGGAGTCACTGCCATACTTGTCAGGGCCAACTTGCTGTGCAAAGCCCAAAGCTAACTGATACTGCCAGTGAAAGATTTCCTCAACCCACAGAGAAGGGAACAGTCTCCTGCTTAGCTCCCACTGCCCAGGGAAGATACAAAGTGAAAACACACCTGTAAGCAAGTGATAATCTGACTACACAGAGAGCTGACAGAAATTAGCTCATTTTATGGGAGGCCCTGATTCTCATTAAGAATGACTAGAAACTGACCAAGTCTTAAAGACAGAACAAGACTGAACCAGTCTTTTACTGGTTAAATCAAGGATTTCTTTTTTGGGGGGGTGGGGGGAGGAGGAGGTGGCAGGAAGGTTTTCTCTAAGGACAGCTCAGAGAGACTGAATCTTACAACCCACATGCTTAGTTATATTATATTTTTTCCTGACATTACTTGCAAGCATATATTATAAGCTTTACAAAAGTGCAAGGCCCAGCACAGGAAGATATCCTGGATTAAGACATTCCCAGCAGTGTTCATTTTGACAACTTCTTGTTGGTCAACCAGCAGACACACAAACATCACTGCATGGGATCAGCTTATCAGAGTCCCTAAGGGTTTAGCTTAATCATCTGTGCAATTGAACACTATTCACATTTGACAGCCTATAATGGCAATAGTTTTATGTACAAATTGGAAAATCCAGTCTTAAAATCAAGTTTTAAGAGGTAGAAGTCCATTTCTGACCTGCCAATATAAAATATTACTGAGTCAGTCATATTCTAAGGCTGGTGGTCCCCTAACAATATTGAAGTAACCAGCTAGAGCTCCAAGGTCTATGTAGAGTGATCTTTGTCTCTTTAGCAGGTCTGATTCTTCCATGCTCCCATTACACAATGAGGAATCTAAAAAGAAAACAGAGAAACCATGTCATTACTGCACAAATAGCTGTATTAGTTAATTTTTGTGTTTGTAGGTATTAGTGGAATATTTGGTCTGTTATTTGATCTTATTACTCTGTGGTTTAGAAATTTTTTAAGTACAACATAAGCCAAACCTCAAATAAAATAAAAACTAACAAACCAACCCACAACTCTAGGACAAAGAAAGGGAAGCAGTTTGCGACTGAAAACAGCAAGTGTGTTCAACTACTTTAAAAAAAGTCTCCATCAGCTGGGACAGCAAGGCAGAGCTTTCTCATCCTCTGAGCTAAAGTGCTAAAGTTTGGTGCAAGAAAAAACTTGCTAACTTTCTGCCATCTGAGAACTCTGCTTCCTCATAGGGAAATTTTCATCTAAACACATGACATCATCTTTGTCTGGGTGTGACAATAGAGAACAAGTAACAGGACCATAAGTTTCAGATGTTTTCATTCATTTTAAATCAAGATCTGAAAAGACAGATCAGGTTTGCAATGGCAGAATTCTCCTGAATACTCATATAATGGGTGTCTTGGAATCTCAAGACCTATAATAGAAGTCGAAGTTTAATGGTCAAATATTCTTTTTATTTTCAAAAGAATCGATTCAGATGGTCTGAGCTGATCAAAGGATTATGCACCCCCAAGGCAAAATCCAGAAGGTACAATGCTATTCTAAATTTAAAAACTCACTATTTTTTTTCCGTGAATTTGTTGCAACAATTATGCATTACAGTGCCCAAATCTTTGCACAGATATCTTTCGAAATATTTATCCCAGTTAAATAAACCACTTGTCTGGGAAGAGTCTTTCCATGCCTTTTGTCAGAACCCTCCTAATGTATTTGGTAAGTAGAAGAAAAGCATTTTGAAGCCTGTTGGCAGGTTGTTGGCACTAAATCTGCTTGGGCTTGAAAGGGCTGTTTCCTGCCTAGTTCCTGTATTATCCTTCATTAAGCACTTACATAATGCACAAGGGCAACAGCATTCTATCCCACAGTCATTTTTGGCTTTAAAACAAAGGGCTTGTGCTGCTGACACTCAGCAACATTAGTTATGGTTTTGTGTGTGTGTTTTTCCTTAAAAAGGCAAAAAGTGTTGGATTTACTGGTGGTTGTTGGACTTTGCCATTGTTTACAAATCAAGAGTGTCTATAAAACATCTCTAGTACAATGGCAAATTGAGTCAATTTGGGACAACAATCTTTACTTCACGAGGTGCCCTGAATGATTGCCACACTTTTCCAAGAGCCAGTCCTTCCAGAGCCCCGCAGAATTCAGGCTGAGTTCCTCCCCACTGAAGTCAATGGGCGTTTTACAGATCACTTAATGACCTCGGGGTCTGATCTCATCTGATTGGGATTTTCACCGGTGGCTTTCCAGATGTGTTTTGAGTTTCGTTGGTTCCTTACCACTCATTCGAATCAAGATTTGACACAAAGTAAAGTCTACAAAGCACAAGGCAAGTGCGCCTGATCCCATTACCTGTGATATTTTCTGGCAGCTGCAGATCCTTCCTCGCGAGCAGTCTTTTCCTTTCAAACAATGCCGAGTCCAGGCTCTGGCACCGCGGCTGCTCCTCTGGGGGTGGGTGTAAGGCTTCGTGTTTCAGTAAGTCTGCTGCAGACAGCCTGTGATTAGGATTCCTGTCCAGAGCTGCTTCTAGCAATCCTCTCATGGAAGTGCTGCAGTCCTCAGCAATATCCTCTAAGGGGGGAGCTTGCTTGTGTATCTGTTGGAATGAAAAAAGACCATGGAAAGTTATTCCAAAAACAGTGGAAGAGGAAGTTACGGATAACTGCATGAGTGGTCCGGGAATTCCCCAGTTAGGACTCATCACCTCCCTAAGTAGGGCTGATCAAGTAGAACAGAACATGCAACTCATAAAATCCTGCAGCTACATAAAATCTGATTTTTAAAAATCAGATTTTATAATAAATTTAAAAACTCAAAGAAGATTCAAGTAAGCCTAAATTCCAGTGCAAAGCAAATTCCCCAGATTTCTGTACCACACTGGAAGAATCTGAGAATCAAATCTGCCAAGGCTCCAGTTTACATCTGCAACTTCTAAGGAAAACAGACAAGTAGAAGACAATCAAGTCTCACACTGATCTAACTCTGTCCCTTCCAGTAAACCCAAGGCCTGTAAATTGAAACACAAATCACAGAGACAACTCCAGCTCAGTCTCTGTCTTCCCCCAAATGATCAAAACCCACTTCTTCCCTCCCTCCCGCCCCTGAAGCAAAAAGGATGATATCATCTCTCTGACAAATATTTTGATAGTTTTTGTACGACTGGAGCTTTCCCAACAAGATAGAGGAAACTCTTCAACTGATACTGAGCTGGTTCTGCTAAGGACACTTACAATATAGAGGTAGGACGGATATGCAGAACGAGGGTATCTGTTCACCCAGGGCGGGATGCCTGTTTGCATATGAATGATAGTAGCTCCCATGCTGTAGATGTCTGCTTTTGTTGTGTGGCCTCTGCAAAGGATAACTTCAGGGCTCATGTAAATCTGTAAAAAACAGTTTAAAAAAAAAAGAATACTTATCAGGGGAAAACAACAATCAAAGATGACTTAATGACATTTTGTGATCTTGGAAACCCCCCTCTGAAGGGATGCATCCCACTAGTACCTGCAAGCATCATTTGGGAAATAGTTCTGTTCTGAGTACAGCCAAAGAGACAGTATCTGGACAAACTCATATTTCAGGCTTGCCCTCCTCAGACAGGCCACAGATCAGTGGCTACGGGCCTTAGCTGAGCTGTGAGAGGCTGAGGTTCAAGCCACGGCTCTGCCTTGTTCAGAGGAGTAGCCGAAGCCTCACCCTTCCACAGCAAAAAGAGGTGCCTGAATTGCCAGTTTGTTTTCTGGGGCACAGCTGTGGCTGTTCCACTCTGCTTGAACAATGGCTGGGCATGAGCTAAAGAGAGAGGGTGAACTGTACTGACAGCCCCCCACATGGGGGTAGGAGTCTACTCTTCAGACCCCCGTTACACAGAATACTACACAACCCTTCTGAGCAGAGCTGACAGATATATATCTTCCTGTCTTCTTCACTCTTCTTGCCTCCTCCTTCTTATCCAGTAACCTGCATGTTGGAGCATTATCCTGAGAAATGGGATTATGAGGAACAAGCCAGGTCTAGGCAATGCATAAATTAGGTTAGGTGCCTTTTCCACCAGATTACCCCCAGAACAGCTATGAAGACAAGAATGCCTCTTCTGACCTTTTTCCAAACCAAAAAATTTAATCTTTCTCGATGGAAACCAAAATAGTTTCCATCCAAACATTTCAGTGAAACATTTGAATTGGCCAAGAGTCTGAAGAAGGATCTTGGAAGCTCCTGCCAGCAACAGGCAGCTCAGAGTGCAGCTGGAGGAGAACCAGACAGGCAGGATGCAGAAGGCACACCCTGCACGGCTCTGCCACCGCCACTGGCCCGGGGAGCAGGTTTCAACATCACACAGGCACAGCCCACAGCACACCAGGTTAGCAAGCTACCATATTTGCTTCTGGTTTCTACTTTTCCCTCACTCAATTTCCCTCTAAAGGATTCAAACAAACTTTAATTAGTTCAAGTCCTCCTGACACAAAGAATCACATTAAAAGCTATTAACTGACACAAGGGCAGGAAGTTAAGTCATCACCACATGGTTTGACTGCTTATTACCACAGATTGAGAACGGCTGTAGGGCTCAGCAAATTCCAAGGAATATTTCCCAGTAAATTATGTTCCGTATCTGCAAATAGAACTTGTGATTGGAAGTGTGTGTAAAGCCTCAGCAGGTGTCTGCAGCTGCTACTGTCTTATCCTTTGCTTTCCTCAGGGCCAAGAGAGAATCAGTGCACCTGCACCTTCCACCTTTAAGTCTCATAAGGAGGAAAGAACATAAGTTCTAATTTTGTAAAAAGAAGTCTTTGGTAAATACAGTGCACCTTGAGTGAAATCTACATAAGCAAAAAGCAGCTGCCTTAAAAAAAGAATGCTGGCACAAGGTCCTGTCTGCAGTTAAGGTGAGCAAATGGTTAAGATGCACCTTGACTGCCCAGGGACAAAAATCAAAAAGGGGCTCCAAAGCTCTGATTTCAGACTGGTCTAAGAGTCTGCTGTCACCAAAGCAGACAGCTCAAGCCATGGATAACTTCCTATTCTCATTCCTTCTCACTGGTGGGCTGGCACTTGCCTGCCAGTCAGACCAGTGTCACAGCCCAGCTAAGAACCAGTCCTTTCTTCATGCTGTGCTAGTTTTAGTTTAGCATTCCTGAAAATGAATCATGCCTTCCACACTCAATAAACTTTAGCAGGCAACTTTTTACCCTCAAATGGCTGTAACTGAAGCTTACATATTTTAACAAAGTGACAGAAGCATAACAGAAAGCGTAGCAACTGCCTAGAAAAAGTATTTCCTGTAGAGCAGTTTCATAACAACCACAGTTTAATGTTCTGCATGACTTGTACACAAAAGCAGGAACACCAGGTTTTTTTCACACTACACCATCTAAACAAAATTTAACTATCTTTCAATCCTGTTGCCCAGAATTGTAGCTACTCATTTTCATAAACACCAAGAAGATTCACTACATTCAGACTTTCTGTGCTCTAGAAGTGAATAAAAATCCTAATTCCCAGAGAACATGCACTGGACAAAGGTTACTCCACCTGCCACTTCCCTCAAGGACACAAGTCCCTGCCAACATCAGATATAAGAGAAACCAGCCAGCTCACAGGCACAATGCTGCATGGCAGTGACAGAGCCCCAACCAGGGGTTACACAATTACATGCAGGAACAGCAGGACAACTGCACCACTTCTTAAGGCTGCATAATACAGGGTGCAAAACTCAAGAGGACTTTGGAGAGCTAAGATCTTACTTTGGAAAAAAAAATCAATAAAGCCAGACTACAGAGGGCATTTGTGGGTGACAGGATTAGGCACTGTGGAGAGGAAGAGGGCTAGAATGGAGATTGTGAGCAGAAAAAACTATAGAAGCATCAGGAACATTAGCCTGTAAGTCTTTCACTGGTATCTGAAAATCTCCTTTCCTAGTGCTGTCTCTCCAAACTCACTTCTGGCTGTGATGCTGTGGCAGGACTGCTGCTTCCCTGAGACAGCAAACACCAAACATGGCCATATTTCAGAGTTAGGGGGATTATCATCTTTCTGAGGACAGGACAGGTGTTAAAGTGTGTGGAATCACTTTCCTCCTATTAAACAAAGAACTAAGTGGTTTTCACTTGGCAAAGTGAAAACTGAAGTGTTTTCACTTTTCACTTGTTCTTACTAACCTTGCCCTATCCTCCAAGACCCAGAAGTGGATCCTTACCAGTCTGCTCCACAATCATGGAAATTTCCTGTTTATACACATCTCCATCATTGGGAAATACCCTGCCAACTCATACTGACCACTGTTCTTATTAACAGCACACAAAGTCCAAACCAAAGTAAAAACCCCACAAAGCTCATACATGAAGTGCCAGAAAGCATGCTGCTTCCAGTTCAGCAAGCATTTTAAGCTCTTAACTCCCCTGACTAGAAAGACATTGAAAACAACTATTCAAGTGTTTTCTCAATTATTTTGAAAAAAATAAACAAAAAACCCTGACCTTCTGTGAAATCTTGGTTTACTCTACCCTTCTAAAAAGTGAATTGGTTTTTGTCAGTTACACAAGGATCTCTTCACATGTGGAAGACTGTTAAAAGGGCAAGTGCCAACATTTCAGCTAAAGCATTCTCTGTAAACAATCTCCTCCAGCAACAGAGACCACAAATGCCACATCTGCAGCAGCCATCCAAGCTAATTGTTGCTGCTTGGTTGTTTACTAAAACTCCAGCCCTAGGAACAACTGGGCAGCAATGCAGCCTAAGTGGTGTGCAGAATCTCAAAGTCACTGAGAACATTGAAAAGGATCCCACCTTCATCATTGTAATGTCTAAGCAATTTTAACAGATAATCATGAACTGTGCCATGCACAACCTCTGAAGAACCAAAGGGTTGCACATAGATGGGGAACAGAGCTTAGGAGGGCTAAGGGATGAAACCCAGACATCTCTAATTTTTGTGGTTTTGAAGGAGGAATCAAAGTACAGTGTTGAGCAGGTTACCCCAGTCCATAGCGAGTACCTCAGATGAAATCTTTGTTAGAGCAAAGAACAAATTCCTGTTTGAAGTGTCTCTGACCAGCTGCTGAAACACTGCAAACAACCCTGCTCAGAGTACTGTTTGACTTTAGTGAATAATTGCTAACAAATGGGACTACAGAGAAAGTGACACAGCTTTCAAAGCATTCCATTCAACAAGTTGAAAATAAAAATATAATTGAGACTCTATCAATGCTTGTAACTTTTTAATAGGTTTCATAAGTTTTATATTTTACCCACGCTTCTAACCTCCAGCTTCAAATTTGAGCCTAAACACCACAACCATAGGACTAATGGAATATAAGGGCTTTTGTCCCTTCTTACCTCTGTTCCTCTAAGATCTTTGGGGTAGTAAATATCTTCAGTCATTTGAACACTTAGGCCAAAATCCACCAAAACAGCCTTAGTTGACATAAAGACAATGTTGCTTGCTAAAAGAAAAACAAAAATTACATCATTTAAGCATCTGGCATGTTTGGTATTTATTTTACAACACTCCTGTTTCATTCAGATGCTAGCCTGAAAAGGGAAAGAGATTAGCACAACCACTCTCTACTGCCAATACCCTTCTAGCCAAAATAGGTCTGGTAATGATTTGGTTCAATTTTAAATCATATCTTAAAAATCAAACTGGACTGGTTTATGTAAAAAAATCAATGTTTGGTAATTTTCTTAGCTTAAAATAAATAAATAAAAAAAAAACTACAGAGAGAGAAAAAGGCTGAGAGTAGAGGAGGCAGGTAGAAGACTGGTAGGCACCACAGCACAGTGGTCTGAAGATGTTTAATGGTCTCCAAGCTGGAGATCATGCTGGGCACCTTAGGCTATGAACAGCAAAATTGTTGCTCACCAAGAGGTTTTTCTAGAGCAACAATTTAAGTGAAGACAGAGAAGACAACAATTTAAGTGAAGAGAGTAACCAGGACCCCTCCACAGCAGCCACACCAGTCACCTGCCCTGGTCCATGAGGGCAGCTCAACATGACAACAGAGGACAGACAATGGCTGTAAAAGTAATAGAAGACTGAGCATTTCAAATTCCCTCTGAACTGCAGCAGTATCTACGAGCTTAATTTACTTCTCTTCATAAAATTCTGCCTAAGGCACAACTTTGTACTCAGAGGCTTTGCTTGCAGCTGTATTTCTGATCAAATATTTAAGAATGTAGTGCTTGGTGTGAGCCTTGAGAAATTCCTGTTTGCTATTTCAGAAGATGTGGTAAAATGAAGTCTCCAAGTTACACAACAGAAACACATTTCTCTTACAGGAAACTGTGGGCCACTTTCTGTCTTGACAGTGCCTACCATGACCACCCAGTGGGAGGACAGACTTGATTACAGCAGTGCTGACTCCTGAAGCAATGCTTCATCCAGCTGCCTCCTCACCAGCACTATAGACTATATAAATCTGTAATTTTAGGGACAACTTCGAAGATATGGATTTTAAACACCCCACAGTAGATGGTGCAAAAGGCCACGGTGCAGCAGGATCTGCTGCCTGCCTTCAGCTGCAGCTGAAGCTCCCCCCACCAAACAGCCTGATGGTTTAACTGCTCTCCAACCAAGAGTCAAAATGAGTGGCAGCACTGAACACCTCCCCAGAACCAGAATGTCTTCCTCCCCTTCCTTGCTCAGGGCATTTTTTCCCTTTAATAAAATCCTCATCTTCTGTATCAGCAGAACAGACTCAATTGCAGCTCAAAAGTAGAAAACAGAGTGAGGAAGAAATCAGAGGTTTTGGGAAACAGTCTTTTCTATTGATTCCACCTGACGAGGGAAAATACACTGCTCCCTACATGGAGGCTGCCTTGGCACGCAGTGGGCATGGCTCTACCTCAGGCCTGGACTACCCAGCTCACCCCTGGCACCAAACAGGCAGGAGTGTGATCAGGGTTCACCTAGGGCACCCCCGGGCAACCACATCTGCCCCAGGCAACCTCTGCCTCATCATCTGCCCTGCATCCACCAACACAGGAAAAAGCTGGAAAAAGTGAAACACACTCATATCCACCACATTAACAATGGGCTGGTTCTCCTATTCACTACCTAGACGTAGTAGGCTTTGGGCTTGGTTTGGTTTTCAGATGGTTTATTTAATGTCTTTGTTATTGCCAACGAAAATAAATCCATAGGAAAGATTCTTACTACAAATGAGAAAGAAAAACTAAGAGAAAAAATAAGCAGTTTTGTAGCTGTCAGAACCTCAAAGACTTACATCTAAAGTACTGACCCATACTAAATTTAAAAAAATCAAAAACTAAAAATGCAAAACTGAGATAAAATTTAGCAATTCCTAATAATCATCTTCTGTGAACTACTGTAATGCTTCAGTCTGAATATTTCTACTTTAAACCCTCAAGTTTAGGTAAATAAACTCACAGAAATTCATCTATCTGCGGGCAGAGGTGGTACTGGCAGAAACAGCATTTAATACTAGTTTAAATGCAAAACATTAAAATTGAATTTTAAAGCAATTTATTAAAGCAATTAATTTAGGCTTAACATTAATATTTATACATGTTAATATCTAGAGTTTTTTAAAAGCAAACATGTATTAAAATTTGCTGCACTTGTTGAAAGAAAAAAAAACCAGCACAAATTATGTATTTACTTTCAAAGTGTCTCAAATTGAGGAACAGCTGTGTAGAAATGTAAAACCTAAAAGAAGCTGCAAGTTGAAGGTGAGCATGGAAACATTCAGAATGAACTTATATTGAAAGCAGGAAACTTCTGGCTAAACAAAGACTGATAACTTCACTCTTTAGGTTTTTATTTAAATTGAGTTGCTCATAAATGGCATAGGATCTTTGACTTTCTAACTACTTTCTCTGCTGGAGTGAATTAATAAATAGTGTAACTATTACCTCCAGAACCTGATCTTGCCATTTGTTAAGCATTATCCATCCCTCCCACTCAGAGATGTAAGGCTATGTGCCCCAGCTCAACCCCAGGGCCTCCACCAGGGCCCCAGCCCAGCCAGGACCAGAAAGAACCCGAAGTAATCACACAGACGTACGTTTGATATCATGGTGGATAATCCTCTTCGAGTGGAGAAAGTCAAGTCCTTTCAGAATATGCTTTGTCACCCAAATTATTTCAAACTCTCTCATAGGACCACAGCTCTCTAGCTTTTCCATGACAGATCCTCCCTCTCCAGCTTCCATGAAGAGATGGATTGTCTCATCCCACAAAATAGCGCCGTATAATTCAGCAATGTTTTCATGACGGAAACAGGCCTGTATTTCAACATCTGATGGTTTAAACTGTTCCACTGGGACCTAGGACATTGAAACAAAACCACAGTTATCCATAACAAAAACAAGTTATCCATGTGGACATTAATTATCCCATAGATTAACAGAAAATAAGGAAGCGTAGCACCTGTAGCCACTTGTTAAAATACTGAGCTTTACTTTGCTGCTGTGACTTTTCTTCCCTTGCAGCTGAGAGACATCCTGTTAAAAGTTGAGAGATATTTTGGAATCATGCCCAAACAAAAAATGTAATCTTCTAGAAAAGCAATGTAGCAAGTTATTCCTGTCAAAATCCAGTGATTACGCAAAAGCTTTATGCAAACTTCCTGGTGAAGGAGATAAAATTCCCACTGCTTTTTCCATTAGCTTTGTGCACTCATCTGCACTACCAGAACTACACGCCCACCTGACAGGTGGATCACTGCTTGCAGTGCTCAGGCCCATTACTGACCTCAATTCAGTCCTTATCAGCATTGGTTTATGGCTTACAAGAAATGAAACCTGCTTTGAAGGGAGCGCCAGCAGCACAATATTTCTTTAAAAAGTACTGATGGCAGATTGCTGAGACAATAAAAGCTGTGTTTGCTTACACTCAGAAAAGCTACTACTGCTCTGTTTAGTTTTCTTCCCTTGGACTCGTGTCTGTGAACCAAATAAGAGGTTCATTTATTTCAACAAGAAATACTGTTTGTATTTTCAGAAACATTAGGATACTTTAATTCTGCAGTGGTTTATGCAGGAGCAGCTAACAGTCTGTCCCCATGTGGACACATTGGCTGCAGGGGAAGGACCTACAGCTGCCTGCCCAAGTCTTTCACACACAGAATTAATACAGGTACTTATTCATGTGCTGGGGATATAGAGAAATGTCCTAACTGCACTTTTACTGGCTCTGAATATTTACCGCTTAATTCAAAATAGTATGTTAAAAGACATAGCTGAAAGAAAATGTTGGCTTGCATAAAAGTATCGCAGTGCTCAGCAGTTCTTTTGAGGCATCTCAGAACTTTAACGCTGTCAGCGCCCAAAATAAAGTAAGATTGTACATACTGAGTTCTCAGGGACTTTAATGGCACTGGAGTAAAGAAAACTGAAGTTAAAGCACAAGAGTCTAAAACTTCCGCAGCAGCAGATTTTGCTACCACCTTCAGCAGGGACAGGATCTCACACTGATATTTTACCACAGCAGGACAAGTAGAAAATCCAGTCTGTACCACAGCCCATGTGCCTGTTACACACAATTCTAGATACTTTTTAAATGCTGAAACATTTGCAGCTTAAGACTCAAAAAATTTAAACAAGGTAACAGAAGTGTATGTTTTCTCCACCTTGTTTAGGCCAACAAAACCAAGATGATCATCAGCCAACAGTGGAATTTGATGGAGACGTATTTGAAAATATACTGTAAGTAGTATGTTAATACAATATTTGCTCAGAGATAAAACTACTGAACTAACATACCAGTTTGCATGCCATTCGTTTCTTGGTTTCTCTGTCTTGGGCTAAGTACACTTTCCCAAAAGCTCCTCGAGGAATAAAATCAGAACCAATATTCCTGTAAGTCAACTTCCATGGAAACAGGAGCACATCCGAGTCGATTTGATAGCGCCCGTTCTTGGGTGTGATCTGTGGAGTTAAATAAATAATAAAAACCACACTGAAGTTAAAACTACTTCAAATCTAATTAATTTTATACATGTAGTGGGGAAAAAAATCACTTATGTGTATGATGCACATGATCTGCTTAGCAGTCTTTATTTAGTAACACCAAATGGGAACAGCATGTGAGGTGTGGCATTCATTCACAGGCCAGGCATCCACGTTTCTCTCCAGTGACTAACTTATGAAGTGTAAGTTGCAATTAATTGTCTTGAAACAACAACAACAACAGCTGGGTTAATGAAATTACCCACCTCTTGTTATTAGATTTACCTGCACATGTTTGTCCTTCCTGTAATCTGTTAACTTGTTATGCCACATACCTGTTACTCACAGGTTATCTTATACAATGTGAGCAAGAGTTTCAGCATTTCCTAATATCACATGTACTGCTTTTCCAACTTTAATTTTCCAACTTATATTGGAGTTTCTGCTGCTTAGTAAAAGGTCAAAGAAGTCTGCCTTGATTTTTACCAGCCACTTTCCTCTAGCTTCATACCATAGTTTTAAAAAACAGAGTGGGAGTAACATTGCCTCCCCCAGGTGGGTAATGCTGGCAGCTTTGGTTCTTCTGTATCACCAACTAGCAAGGAGGGGATTCAGGGCATGTAAGTCAGTATCTTGCTCTAAATCTTTCTCCCAAAGAGTTCCCTCCCTCTGCACGTGATAGAGACCAAAAGCCTAACTACAGCCATGTGAGTACTGCTTGATCTCTGATGTTGCTTCTTCAGTCTCTCAGCTACAAATTAATAACATTCCCTATGAATATGCTTCTAATTATTTCAGCCAGTGTCTGGAATATCATTAATCTCCTTACTGCTACTTTATCAAGATTCTTGAAGAGATGTAAAATCACGTCAAAGATATTTATCATTTCATGTCTGTCACAGGGCCTCAAATAGTCAGCTCTTCAGTTACCCTTTTTAAGATAACAGCGTATCAGGAAGATTATTTGGTTTAGATTTCTATTTAAGATGTAACATACCATCCTTCATTCTTGATCTACCTTCATGCTTTTCAATTAGGAAAGTACCTTCTTGACTGCTAAAATTGTCATTTGTGATTTGTACCTACATGAAATAAATTAATTCTTCTAAGTTCCTAAATTTGGGGAGGATAAATTCTTAACCTTTGACCAAGGGGGCATGGGCAGCTGTCCTTTAATAAAAAGTATTCTGCTTTGGATAGAGGGAACAAGCATTCCCTCTACTTATTAAAGCCAGGGTAAAGCAATCTGTACATGTCTAACAATCTGTACACCTTGCTTGCTACTTCTGCATTTCAAAGGGTTGAGACTAATCCATATGGGTTCCTGGAAAGGAAGAGATGCTGAGCAGAGTTGATTTGCAGAGCAAGACTGCGACAACCACCACACTATTCACGTTTTCAGGAGGCTTTTAGGATTTGTTCCTGGCCTGACCCTGTGAGCATTTGTCTGTGGCTGCAACGCATCTTTCAGTTCAGTTTTAACTAAAAGAAATCCAGCTTCTGCATTTCAAGACCCTTTGTGATGCAAGCCACAGTGCAATCAGTGAGGGTCACCAGGCAATCAGAAACACTCCTGACCCTAACCAAAATGCTGTAGATTTTTTAAGAGCAATGCCCCTCCTGAAATGCATGCACAGGTAATGCCCTGCCTCCAACCCTCGGTTGCATAATGGAATCACGTGCACCTAATAGTACCTGGTTCATACCAATTGTATGCATCTGTAGAACCAATATGCAAGCAAAACAGCCTTGAGTATGTAGAACAGTGTCTACCCTGAGTATAGGAAATATTTAATATTACTAAGTGTCATTTCAATGTTGAAAAGTGATTGTTTTGCAATACTGCAATGCTCCCTCTAAATCAGAACAAAGCAATACCCTGAGTAACCAGTAAGCCTCAAGCAACCAGTGTTCACATATAAAATGTATTACATGAAAGATATTTAAGATGATAGATGTAAAACATCTTAAAAAAATACAGCAGCAACACCAACATACATTAATTCCATTGCAACACTGATTGCTCCCAGAGCAACTGATCTTAAACAAAAGTTTAATGATACTAATAGCCAGAGATGCTTGTAGAACACAAACGGTTTTGGGCAAAAGATGAACATCTCAAAACAACACATGTATATGCTTGAATTTAGCGGTGTGAGCGATTACATAATATTGTAACTCTTAAAATCACACTTGATAGTATGTGCTTTTTCTCTTCACATTACTACTGTTGACATTTTGTGCAGATAGAGCAAATTTAGGAACTATATCATTAGATCCTAGGTCTTCACTTTGGGAGTTTGCATAATGAACATTTTACTGCACGAACACAAGGTACTAGAAGATTCTTACTGTTTCCTAGACCTGCAAACCATCATAATTCACAGAATCAGGCTTTGGTAAGAAGGGATCTTAAAGATCATCCAGTTGCAATTCCCCTGCTATGGGAAGGTATCTCATCCACGAGGTCAAGCTGCTCAGGGCCCCATCCAGCCTGGCCTTGAACACTTCCAGGAATGGGGCATCCACAATTTCTCTGTACAGTCTGTTCCAGAGCCTTACCACTCTCAGAGTAAAGAAATCTCTACACTTTTAGTTTAAAATCATTCTTCCTTGTCCTACATGCACTCCCAAAAAGTCAATCTCTCTCTTTTTAATACAAGTTGTGGCTTTTATAAGCCCCATTTAAGTACTGAAAGGACAATATGAGTTGTAGGTTTTGCTTTTTGACTGCTTGTCGCAAGTTTGTATTCAATACTGGGAAATGTTTTCTAACCTCCAGGGGTACTAGTGGGTCCTTCTGAACAACAGGCCTTTCTCCACAGCTGCCTGAGACTGCAGGGGCTACACTTGATAGGCTCAGAGACCCCTTCCAGCCCCAGGGTTGCACAGGAAACCACAGCCTGCCACTCCTGGAACTGGCCTTATTTAGAATTATTAAACACTTCTAATTTCTATGGTCTGTGAAATGACAAGTAAAAGAAAAACAGACATACCATATTCAAGAGGATTCCAGATTCCTGTTGTCTGCATCCTTTAAATTGCTTTGCAGTGTTAGACACCTGATTTGCAAAAGCAAGCAGGTCTTCCACAGTCCCATATTTGACTGAGGACATCAAAGAGACCTCTCTTTCACAAAACAGCAATGATTCTGCACGTTCATCATTTTGATTTGCCTCTTCACACATTGTAATTAAGTTGTCTTCATAGACTGCAATGTCTTCACCTGGATAATGGTTTTCCATGATGGCTATCACCTCAGACATATTTAGATCAGCTAGCAACAAGTCAATCTCCTCTTTGCTATCACTACCCGTGCTCATATACTCCATTACTGTCCACTTTGCAAAATCACTCCTGGAAAAAAAAGAAACAAACTTGAAAACACTTTTCACCTAAATTTGTTTTAGCAAAGTAAGAATGAAAAGGAGGTATCAGAGTGATCAACAGCTCATCATTATACAGTTAGGTTTAAAATTAATAACTTGCATTATGAAGAAAAACATAATTAGGATCCTGGGTGAAGACAAAATGGAAAAATATTTGCTAGTGAAATTTATTTAGAAGTTATTAATTAACCTCCCCTGTCATTCACTCTCAGAATTTACTATGATAAAGCTTTCCCTAGAAGAAACAGATACAGTAAGAATATACCACTGTGATAGATATACAAAAATGAAGGAGCACCCTCAATACAAACAAAGGAATTAATTGTTTGGAAAAGAACGACAAAGAGAGATATTAACATTCTCAATTAGTTTATGTCTAAGTTTGTATTGACAATTCATGTGATGTATTCAGAAAGAAGGAAATGTCACAAAGTAAGGTCATTCCACTAGTAACACCTGATAGTATCATTGTACGAAGCACAGCTGTCACCACCTGAGATACAAAATCAATTTTTTTTTTTTTTTTTGCAAATAACTGGTCAGAACTAGACTTGAACTGAATTTTTCACCCTGACTTCCAGAAGAAAGTCAGAAACTGAGCTATCATAAAAGCAATGCACTTTTGAAGTGGTTTCCAGCAGTTTGTTCTGTTCCAGCTAATCCTAACAATAACTTTTTAGGTTACTATTGCAACTATTTTGCTACAGCAAACTAGGTTCAACTTCCCAAAAAGTCTCTTTCTATTCCAGAGAGTTACATATTCAAGTTAAAAACATATGCATGGTCAGTCATTAAAATACTGACACAAATAGTTTCCAACACACAAATGTCTAGAGCACTTACCTTGTATTTAACCTGATTACATCACTCAAAACCATTTAAGAACGTCTCAACAGAATCCCTGAAGTCATCACGTTTTTCTGAACCCGTATTTACCACTGATGATAATTTCACAGTGTTCTGTGGCAGTCTGTTAAAAAAAAGCAAAACAAATAAAGCCATTGCATACCAGCTCAAGCAGAAGGACTGGTTTGTACTCATATAGATCATTTGCTTCATGGAAAGAAGAGCTAGTAATCACAAGGCTGAGATAACAGGGGATTTTTCTACAGAAAAAGATGACAACTCAAGAAAGAGCTACTGTATCATCCAGATTTCCAAGTAGTAGTGAAAAATAGTTTTTCCATGGTTAAGTCCCGAGTGTTCTTCTCTCTGTGTCATGTCTGCTTAAGCAAAGAGCAGAACCTCCTTTTCCTTTACCAGAACTGACTACAGCATGCCCTCTTTAGAGAGCTCTCATTTCCCTTTTCTGTGATCCACTGCACCATCTATTTTGGGCAAAAGATAACAACTAGGCAAAAAGACACTTAAAAAAAAAAAAAAAAAAGGCAGCAAACAAAACCTTATCTCAAGGACAAGCAGCAGACTCGGTCCCCTGAGGCCATGGAGCAATGCATTTACCCAGGTACAGTTTCTGGTTATGATCACTATCTTACCCTCACCACAAGGACGTAGAAGCTTTGTGGCACATATTTCTCATGGGTTAGAGTATTTACGTCAGCTCTAATGTGCAGAAAACCAAGTAAAATGACGTGTCTGCGTTGGCAGAGAAGTCAGACCACGTGCTGAAAATTAAAAAGGCAGGACAGGACAGCAGATGCAGCACCAGAAAAGGCAAACAGAGTGCCTATTCCTTTTCAAACTCAGACCCAAACCCTGTGAGTGACGGTGGCAGAGCAGTACTGTGCCTGCCTCTGCTTCCCCAAGACAGGCACAGAGACCTTCACCAGCACTCTGTGTCAGTTCATCCAGCCCTAATCGACCCACACCCTCAGCATTAGGGCCAGGTTACAAACTTTGTGGTCACTAGCACTACTTGGAGAGGTGTAGGCTTTGTATCCTGGGTGCTCAGAGAGGTCACAAAAAGGAAAAGATGCTGTGGGTGTTTTCCAGCCCCCATTACCTCAACTTGCTCCATGACCAAGCTATAGGCTATTAACAAAGCCTGAACATGGTTACTTTGTAATAGAAATGAGATTTCTATTTTTCCCCAGAGCAGGACTACTATTCATTGCCTTTTTTTTTTTTTTTTTTTCTGAATTAGTGGGGTTGAAAAGAAAAGCAACAGTAATGTCATAAAAGGAACCAAGAGACCTCATGTGTAAAGTCATGTAAAGTTGCAAATTAGTCCTGAGGGACTTTCTGAAGAAAAACATGAGCCTCTAGATGCTCTGGTCTTTTGTGGATAAAGACAAATACATACCACAGTTAAACTAACTTACTCTCTGACAGCATTTTCATGCACAAAGCACCTGTACAGATTAAACCAAATGTATCTTTCTGAAGTGCCAGCTCTGCTCTGTTCCTCAAAATGTTCCCAAACTAGAGCATAATAGTAACAATACTCTCAGCAGTTTCACTACTACCCAAAAAGCTCTGAATAACATGAAGAAGTGACTGTAACCTGCATATTCTCAGTTCTGTGCTTTTAGAGCTTGAGAAAAGCTGCAAACCCTTCACCTTTACAACTACCTGAATGGAAGAGGCAGTGAGGTGGGATAACAAGTAATAGGACAAGGGGAAATGACCTCAAGTTGTGCCAGGAGAGGTTGGATATTAGGAGAAATTTCTTCACTGAAAGAGATGTCAAACACTGGAATAGGCTGCCTGGGAAAGTGGTGGAATCACTATCCTGGGGGGGATTTAAAAGACATGCATGTAGACATGACACAGTTTAGTGGTGGGCTTGATAATGCTGGGTTGGACTTGATAATTTTACAGGTCTTTTCCAACCTAAATGATTTTATTTTTCCCTATATCGAGCAAACTCTAAACACTATTTTTTTACACAATAAAAGCAGTATCTAGACTACAAAAGCTGATTTTTTAAATTATGCAGCAGTTTAGTATTAAATTTCCCCTAAAGGAAAAAAAAAAAAAAAAAAAAGGGTCAATTTTCCAGTGAGGAATTCACTCTTCCTATTTATGCCACTAGTATCAGTGGTGAGCACTCATGCAGTATTCTAAACCATCCCATATAATCTAGGTTCATGAAGAAATTACATCACTAAGTATGCTTTACTTAGATTCTCATCTAAAAACCTGGGTCTACCTGCAGTGGAAAAAAACCCCCTGCATGCAAACACTTAAGCCAGTTGCCAAAGCACAAGACTCTTTCTCCAGTTTTGCCAATATTTCAACATCATCACATGAGTAATTTGTAAGCCAAAGGTTTATTTCTCTATTCTCTGCGTAGCTTTTCAACCCCTTTTGCCTAAGAAGTGTGCTGCCAGAGACCATCCTTATATCCATCATATTAAAAAAGAGTAACTGGATACCAGACTTCTGAGCCCCTGTGGGACTTCTTGTGTATCAAGGATCAACAATGGAAAAATTGAACAAAATCTATAAATCAATAATAATAATAAATAATAATCAATAAAAATAAAATTTAAAAACAAAAAACACACAGACAAAAAACCTCAACACCCCTCCCCACCAAAAAAGCCAGCCACTAACTGCACAGACTGGCTCAACAGAATCATACAGCCATAATAAAGATCTCTTGTCCTGTTTTTAGAGAATAATCTTCTGGTCTAAGTGACAAGTGACTGCCCACTAGAAATGAAGTCCTTGTTTACTTTTAGGAAAACTTATCGATAGACCTTGAAAAACACAGTCCCTCTGAAAATAAAACAAACAAAAAAAAAAAACCAACCCAAACCAAAACAAAAACACACAAAAAACCCCAAACAAACAAACAAAAAAAGCCCCAACAACTTCTACTGTTAAGGCACAAGAAATACCAACAATTTCAATAACACTTCACGTATTCACTTGGAATAAGAAAANCCGCGCTGCTCCGCCGGGTCCCGCGGGGAACTCTCGGGGCGGGGAAGGGCGCAGGGAGCACCGCCCGCCCCGGCCGAGGGCGGGGGACCCGGGCGGCCCCGGTCCCGGTTTCTATTTCGGTTTCCCGGCAGCAGCAAGCGCTGTGCGTCCTAACCCAGCCTCAAGCCCGGCCAGCGATCGCCTCCTGCTGCAGCGGTGGCATCGCCCGGCGGCAATGGCTTGTCCCCGGCGGTGGCATCGGTAAACCCCTTTCCTACCACCTCATGTTTCCGTGCGCACCTAGAGGGCGTCCACCAGCGTCCTAGGAGTTTAAACATTATCTGAATCAAACTTCAGCTGACACGCGGGTGGAATTTAGGACAACAATGTGAAGAATTTGTTAGCGGCAGTAGCATCAAAATACTCAGGACACAGTAGTGTGAGTTCAATAGTTGCTAAAACTGGGCACGACTACTTTTTATTTCTTATTCATAAGGAAGTAATTCTCGCAAAACTGTGCTGCCCAATAGCTCTTCTTCAGTCAGTTCGTTTTTAAGGAGGCAAGTAGCACCTTTAACAAAACCAGCTGCCACACCACTAGGAGCCGATGAGTTGAATCTGTCTCAAGGCGTCAAGAGAGACAAGATGGATTTTTGGTTCATTATCTGCAGTGTAATGACTATTTGCTTACTGAAGTCAATGGCAAAACCATAATTACAAAGTTTCAGGACAAACATTCACCTTAGGCTTCAGTGTTGATTAGTAGTTCATGCAACTCCTTTACTGTTTATATCATCAAGATACACTGATTCCCTTGTTTAAAAGGTTTATGTTTGCTGCCTCTCCTGGGGCATTCAAAATTGTCCCAAAATATGTGACAAATGACATTCTGAAATGCGCAAGTGCAATAACTATAGGATTTTCTTTTCCTTAGCATCATAACTATGCATATGGAACTCTGCTAGCAGGGTTAACCTTTGCTCATACATGTTTTTTTTTCCAGTCTATACAGATGTTAAATACATTGGCAAGCCTCCATAAGGAAATAGGCATCTTTTTAGTTGAGTTTGACCTTGTTCAATTGCACCACCCAGTGCATTTGCTAAAAAAATCAGTGAAAAAAGACGCAATAAAGCTGAAGATGATTATAGAAAGAAAAAAGAGAAGAAGGATTGAAGAATAAATTAGGCTATAGGAGAGGCCATACCAAGGAGAGGGTGGAACTGGCAGCACCTTGAAAGTGGGAGGTTAAGGAAGCTAAGTAACACATCCTTAACGTGCAGCAGCTCTCACGCTAGGATACTTTGGGTATCGTCTTTCAGGAACCTGCTTGCGCTATTAGTTTTTCCAAACCCACAATTAATTTTAATGAAACCCTTTTCTATTTTTAGACCAACTTCAAAGAGGGAAAGAGGAGGAGTTCCTCTCTCCACATCAATGAATTTAGGCAGGACAAGTCTCAGGATTCCAGAGGAAACTCACCATGGAGAGATGGAGGAAACACAAGTTTGTACTCCATGGCATGCATAAATAGGATGGATATAAATTGAAATGCTCTATTTTAAAACCAATCTACTCTCTGTCTTAATGATCATCCTAGAATACAAAACCAAAATAATTAGGTCATAGCAATTACTTACAGACCCTGACTTACTGGGAGGCTGCCAAGAGTATATACAGCACTGCACTGAAAACCTACTAACACACAAAACGCCCTAACAGACACTACAGATGTGCCCACAAGTTTTACATAAATGACTGCTTTAAAAACCAAAGAAAATTACATTTTCTTCAGTACATGCCTGGTGACCACGTTGCAGACCAATGATTGCTTGCGGGGAGCCCTGCAGCTCTCTGCCCCAATGTCCTGGTTTGAAAGACAGGTAATCTGCTAGGGAGGGACAGGGCCTCCCCATGAGTGGAGAATTCAAATCTTCTCCCTACAAATTATTATAATTTAGAAAATTAAAGGGAATTTCAGGCAGAGATATAAGGGTAGGAATAACAGTTTTTTACTAGTATGTCTAGCAAGGCAAGCACACAACAACCACCACAGCATTAATAATAAACAGAACCAGGTACCTCGAGGCGCTTTGTTTCGCAAAGGCCAGGGCAGTCTGATCTCTTGGGATGCCGAGAGCACCAAGGTCGAACGGTGGAAAATCCTGGGCTGTTGGATGAGATATATCAGAGGCTCTGCCGGNCAGCAGCAGAGCCCAGCCCCAGCCCCCTCCAGCAGAGCCTCCCTCAGCGCAGGTGCCGCAGCCCCGGCGGCTCCCCCGGCACACGACGCAGCTCCGGAGGCCGAGGGCAGCCGGGGACCTGCCCTGGACAGCGCCGCGGCCCCAGCCGGGAACCCGAGCCGCCCCTTCCCGGCAGCGCAGCCCCGTCCCGCTCCGCTCCATCCCGCCAGGGCTCTGCCGGAGCTCCCCCTGCCCACTCCCTGCCGTGCCCGGCCCCGCTCACCCGCGGGGAGCCGGGAGAGCCC